>JAXIVJ010006923.1:0-62500 GCA_036785665.1 Chirona hameri
CGGCTTCAACATTCCCAAATATCTCGAAAACTATGATAGCTAGGAGCAAACGGAAAAAAGCAATAGCAAGAAATTGACATTTGCAATCAGTAAGGTGTCCTCAAATTTGTCATCAGGTCAATATTTAAGGCTCCAGAGGTCATGAAAGTTCTGGGTTTATCTCATCAAGGCACATCGTAACATATTACTAGTGACCTAGTTAGGTCAAATTCAAAATTTGACCTCAGGTCAAGGTCATTCGGTGACCGAGGTAGGTCATGTTGTATATAGGGCGACGCGGCTTGACGAGCCAAACACAGTGATGCCATCCACTAGTCTCTATCTTCATTCTATAAATAGTTATTAGCAAAACATTGATGATGACCTCAGATGACCTCATATGACCTTGCATGGGTACTGAGCAGCAATTACACCTGGGTCATCAATAATGAGCTAAAATAACATAATTATGAAAGAATTGACCTGATACCATGCAGATTCGTTGAATAGTAAGCATTTGTATATTTTCCCATTCACTTATAATGGGAGGTCAGAAAATTTACCTGACCTTAGGTCACTGGTATCAAAAAATATCCGAGATAAACGAGTTGGAGGTACTCATGACCTCATGATATACTGCAAGTTTCAAATCTTTCCGACCAAAACTGTAGCTTTGGCATGATCACAAACATTTTAGGAGATAAGGTCACTTCAGGTGACCTGGTGACCTGACCTGGCATGACCTGGGGTAAAAACTTTAACAAAGTGTGGGTAATTGATGTCCAAACAGCTATGCAAAATTTGGCGGAGCGCCGCCGTTTTCCTGCTATGATCGAAAAACCGCCGGGGGAGGGGGGTCAAATTGCCCCCCCCCCCCACACACACACACACCAAGGCGCGGGTTAACAGATCGATCGCAGCCAGCATCCCTCGTCCTCTCACCTGTTGAACATAGCAAGCACGTCTCGCCCCTCATCTCCTGAATAGCTACACCCGTTATATCCCTGCCTATTGAACATATAAAGCACATCTCACCCCCTCATCTCCTGAATAGCTACACCAGTATCCCTGCCTATTACATATAAAGCACATCTCACCCCCTCATCTCCTGAATAGCTACACCAGTATCCCTGCCTATTGAACATATAAAGCACATCTCACCCTCTTACCTCCTGAATAGCTACACCAGTATCCATGCCTATTGAACAGATAAAGCACATCTCACCCTCTTACCTCCTGAATAGCTACACCAGTATCCCTGCCTATTGAACATATAAAGCACATCTCACCCTCTTACCTCCTGAATATCTACACCAGTTATATCCCTGCCTATTGAACATATAAAGCACATCTCACCCTCTTACCTCCTGAATAGCTACACCAGTATCCCTGCCTATTGAACATATAAAGCACATCTCACCCCCTCATCTCCTGAATAGCTACACCAGTATCCCTGCCTATTGAACATATAAAGCACATCTCACCCCCTCATCTCCTGAATAGCTACACCAGTATCCCTGCCTATTGAACATATAAAGCACATCTCACCCCCTCATCTCCTGAATAGCTACACCAGTATCCCTGCCTATTGAACATATAAAGCACATCTCACCCTATTACCTCCTGAATAGCTACACCAGTTATATCCCTGCCTATTGAACATATAAAGCACATCTCACCCTCTTACCTCCTGAATAGCTACACCAGTTATATCCCTGCCTATTGAACATATAAAGCACATCTCACCCTCTTTATCTCCTGAATAGCTACACCAGTATCCCTGCCTATTGAACATATGAAGCACACTGCCGTACACAGGAAAAACCACGTCACAATTTTCGGCGATTGACATACGTGGTTCTTCCTTTGACATCTCGCCCTCTCACCTGTTGAATAGTTCGAAGAAGAGCGGCACCCTGCCCATCTCGAGCTTCCCTCTCCCAGCCTGTCTCAGCAGGTGTTTCGTCACCAGCTTGAACAGCCGATGTGCAGGCTGCTGGAGCACCAGCACCAGCCGGCACCAGCCGTGCACCACGACGAATGGGAGACGCTGCTCTGGTGCCGCCGCCGCCGACGCGCGAACCAGGTCCAGGAGGGTTAGCCAGACCTGGCGCTGTCTGTGAAGCGGCGGGGAGGGGAAGTGATAGTGTTAGACGTAGTCGCTAGATGGCAGTACTGCATACGTGACTAAGAGCAGTACTACTCTTGGTGGAGAGTCGAACATGGTCTGCGTGTCTTTGACGTCATGACACTAAATGGCAAAGTATGGACATGGGAAAATCATACTTTTGCAGTCATACGCGTCACAAGTTCTTGAGAACACATTTTAAAAACAACCTTCGGTCCGCGACACCCCCAAAGGCGTCGCCCTCAGGTACGCGATATGTTCAACAAATGGATCGCAAGGATCGGATCCGCAGAGATCCGCCTCTGAAATGTAGAGATCCACCGGATCCAAGATAAAGATATAAAATATATGAGTGCATAATGTTTAAGCTATAGATACCTAACTTGTTTTGTTCGACTCCATAAATGCTGACCTCTGATACTAGACTACTGTGAAATTTATCTTTAGAGTTAACAGAACCATTTATACGTTTTACCACAGCATACCGACGGGTACGAACTTAATTTCATCGAGGGATCAGCCAGGATCCATTATCGTATCTTGTCGAGAGATCCTGTGATATCCTGGATCCCTTACATTCAGTGTCCTGGATCCGGGATCCATGTTCGGCTCTTGGTGTCAAACCGGGATAATATTTGCCTTTGCATTCCCCAGGGGACAGACCGTGTGGCCTAATGGATAAGGCGTCTGACTTCGAATCAGAAGACTGCAGGTTCGAGTCCTGTCACGGTCGCTCCTATATTTTTAATTTAATTTATTTTTAATTGAATCCAAACCGCAGAGGCAATCGACGCCAAACATCACGAGATGTTGTTCCATTCTCGGAATATCGATCCGACAAACCGATCGTTTCGCGATCGTAGCGCCACCTATACAAAAAGACGTTTACACCGTCGTCCGATAGATGGCAGGATAATCGGTGCCCATGAGCTCGCCGCCATGCACCCAGGTCCCCAACTGTGTAACAAGTACAGAACACTCAGACATAAGCCTTGGTCACTTAGATACCACACCCAAAAGCTACTATTTAAGCACAGGAACCACTGCCTAGTTTTACACCCATACACATTAACATGCAACACCAAAATGCAGACGGAGATGTTTCACAATCCTCACACTTCTAACACGTCCTCCTGTCCCTCCTTATCCTTTCCCATTAACGTCTGGCGGTATCTCGTCTTTCCCACCGACATCACCAGTCTCTCTCCTCTCCCCGTCCCTGCTACCTTTCTCACCCCTCCTGTTTCCTTGTTACCCCTGGTCCTCATCCCCCCCCATGTCCCCCTCCCCCATCATACCTCTGATGTCTGCTCCCTTGCATCTGCTGGTGCATCCTCCCCAGGACTGTCCACGCCGCGGACCGCATAGGGAGCTGTCTGCAGCTGAGTAGACACAGCGTTAGACCCAGTGCGCCGGCCGACACCAGTCTGAGAGGTTCGCAGGGTTGTTCGGGAGCAGTGAGACGCAGCAGCAGGGGCACCAAGAAGCGAGCGTCGTAGATGCCAGGGTCGGCCGCCAGACGGACCGGCTGGCGGGGACGGGGGGGGGGGGGGGTCAGCCATGTGGTCAGATGACAAGTGGTACAGATAATGGGCCAGTGACGTCAGATATGTGCACGCCTGGCGGGCGAGCAGTAGAGATATGCATGCAATGGGTGGCAGGACTAATTCTGGCACAAACTGAAAAGGTAAAGAGATCTAGGGGTCATGGTGGTCATGTCGAATAGTACCTGAGCTATCAGCCGATCCCAGGTCATTCAAATTATGTCTGTTCACAGATGCAGACAACGAATCTTCCCACCAGTTTAACACCAAACGCCCACTTCACAGTATTGCATTGTATTGTATTGCAGCAAAACAACCACAGGCATAGAGCCCAGTTACGGTTGCAGTCAGAATAGGATACATTAAAACATTCACAGATAACGCGAGTCCACACGAAGCACAGGCCCGCACAGTACAAAAAGCAAAAACACAATACCACACTGTACCGTAAAAACAACAGCATGAAGTAGACATGAAGCATGAAGCAGTGACTTGTAGTCGAGTGGTGGGCACGTTGGTTGCGTCTTTGATCCCAGCCACATCAGGAATCGGTGTTGTAGGCGTTCGAGTCTACGTAGGTGGGTGACTGCAGCGCCGGACCAAATTACGCTGCCGTATTCCATTATCGACCTCACGTGTGCCTTGTAAGCGGCAAGGGCTGCGGTATGGTCGAATCGCGTTCTGTGTGCGCGAACGGACATCTGCATGCTCCTCATGAGCAGTCCTAGCATTCGGTTAGCCTTGGAGACGGTGGCGTCTACGTGGTCTGCAAATGTGAGCTTAGCATCTAAAATGATGCCAAGGTCACGCATGCGCACACATCGCTCAAGCTGGTGACCATCCAGCACGTAAGGAACTAGAAAAGGCGATGAGCGCAGGGTAAAAGTGATCGTCTTGCACTTAGCTGGGTTGAGTTTCAAACGCCAAGTTTTGGACCACAAGCTGAGGCGGTCTAAGTCGGCCTGGAGGGAATGAGCGTCCTCTGGGGAACTAATTTGATTGAAAATTTTGACATCGTCTGCATATGACAGACACGATGTTTCGATGTGATTGGGAAGGTCAGCGACATAACAAGTGAACAGAATTGGGCCTAAAATGCTGCCTTCAGGGACTCCGGATAGTACCGCTGCCCAGTCAGAATGCTTCCCATCGAGAATGACCCGCTGGGATCGTTGGCTTAAGTAAGACTCAATCCAGCTGAGTGCAAGTCCTGAGATGTTAAAAGAGCACTTGAGCTTGTGTAAAAGTAGCCTATGGCTCACACTCGTAAAAGCGGAAGAATAATCGGTATAGATGGCGTCTGTTTGCGATCCTTTTGTCAGTGAGGTCCAGCAGTGTTCTAAAAAGCAAGCCAAGTTGCTAACGCATGAACGTTTTGGAAGAAAACCATGCTGAGAAGGCAGTGCTGGAAGGCATGCTTGAAGCAGGCCCTCGCACACTACCTTCTCCAGAATTTTAGAGCAAAGCGCTAATAATGAGACTGGTCTGTAGTTGTCTGGAAGCTTTTTAGAGCCTTTTTTGAAAACAGGAATGATGTTGGCCCGCTTCCAAGTTGACGGGAACACCCCGGAGCGCACTGACAATCGACAGATGATGTCGAGAGGGATCGCAAGTTCTTCCGCACATTCACTTAAAATCCTAGCACTGAGGCCATCGGGGCCGCAGGCCTTGTGTGGGCTTAGCTCACGCAGGAGCTGTGCCACACGGCCAGGTGGGACATTAAAAGTAGACAAACCCGGGGCGTTAAGAACAGGAGCGTCCGGCAGCGCGTCGGTGTACGGAGCGCTGATTTTTTTCCCAAAAACATGTGTTAAAGTGATTCGCCCTGGCCACTGTGTCTTTCACTTCTACGCCATCGCACTCCAAAACGGGAGACACATGACCACTGGACTTCAAAGACTTAATAAAGGTCCAGTATCGCTTTGGGTTCTCCTTGAAGTCTTCCAAAAGACCCATCAGGTAATCGCGATAACTAGCGCTAGCAGCACGTTTAAATTCGGATCTAGCCCTCGCGTGCTCCTCTGTGTTCGCAGCAGAGGGATCTGCCTTCTTGCGCTTGTGGGCCTGTTCTTTCTCACGCAGGAGATCACGAACAGTGCGACTAAACCACGGTGGGAATTTCTGACGTAACTCTGTCATGGGTATGTGATCACTTACAGCGGCGAATACAAAATCATAGAACAACTCAACGGCGGAGTCAACATCCATGCATTCAAGAACAGTCCAAGGCACTGAACGCAGAGCTTGGCGCAGGGCAGAAAAATATGCACGCCTGTAATTGTACACTTTTGATCGAGAGGCACGAGGGACCGGGCCTGTGTTAACTCTAAAGTGCGTCACGACCACCAGGTGATCAGAGGTGAAGAGTCGGTCCCGGACTTCTGACGTCACAATACCAACCACAAAACCTAGGAAAATATCCGACCATGGTTACGTTCTGCAAGACACAGTACTGTTGCATACCGGGGTAGTTTTATCCGGCAAAGAAAGACCAAGCGGGTTAGCTCTCACAGAGAAGAGACCTGATTGCATTATCCTCACCTTGAGCGCCATTTTGAGCGGCAGCCGGCGGCAGGTGGCAGCCATTTTGTCTGCTTCCAGGAGACCAATGACGTCATCAGCTGACGGCTGACTCTTCAGACTGTGTCCTCCGCCCTGATGGCAGAGAAAAGGATCATAGGACTTAGCACAGAGATACTGAGGAAACCCAGTGCAGAGTTGGTATTCTTCAGGGTGTATTGACATTGCAGCAATGGCTGGGCATAAACAGGCAATTGAAAGTGAATGATTTCATTCAAGATCCTAGCGGCTTATCTGTGTAAGAAAACTAAGATGAATGCATGCCATCATGAGTCAACAAACCAATGCCAAGAACGTGCTGAAATTCGGACCATCTGGGGATACTGTTCACATCAATAAATCACCAGCTCAGGTCCATCTACCGATGCATATCATATGTGATTGACATCATACTGTGTACATTATTGTTATGATAAAGGCCACGGTTGGTAAGAGCAGACAGTGTGCCTGTGTCGGGTTTCATACTGTGTACATCATTGTTATGATAAAGGCCACAGTTGGTTAGAGTACAGTGTACCTGTGTCAGGTTGTAGGGCCACAGTTGGTTAGAGTACAGTGTACCTGTGTCGGGTTGTAGGGCCACAGTCGGTTAGAGTACAGTGTACCTGTGTCAGGTTGTAGGGCCACAGTTGGTTAGAGTACAGTGTACCTGTGTCAGGTTTCATACTGTGTACATTATTGTTATGACAAAGTTGGTTAGAGTGGACAGTGTACCTGTGTCAGGTTTCATACTGTGTACATTATTGTTATGATAAAGGCCACGGTTGGTGAGAGCAGACAGTGTACCTGTGTCGGGTTTCATACTGTGTACATTATTGTTATGATAAAGGCCATGGTTGGTGAGAGTAAACAGTGTAACTGTGTCAGGTTTCATACTGTGTACATTATTGTTATGACAAAGTTGGTTAGAGTGGACAGTGTACCTGTGTCAGGTTTCATACTGTGTACATTATTGTTATGATAAAGGCCACGGTTGGTGAGAGCAGACAGTGTACCTGTGTCGGGTTTCATACTGTGTACATTATTGTTATGATAAAGGCCACGGCTGGTTAGAGTAGACAGTGCACCTGTGTCGGGTTGTAGAAGTTGAGAGCAGCGGAACCCCACACCATAGGCTGGTAGGCCTGCAGCGACACGTCCGCCATCTCGTAGCGGCTGATCAACTGTGAAGTGCGGCAGGCGGCCGTTAGGGGCGCTAGGCTCGCAAGTGTTTATCGCGTAACATGGGTGATTAAGAGTTGCATAATAAATAGCAAAATGCCAATGCAATGGCCTCACATTTTTAGAGTACCAGCATTACTTCACCCGCCACACACACACCACGAAGTAAAAGAGTAATCACGGAGTACAGGAGTAATCACGGAGTAAATGAGTAATCACGGAGTAAATGAGTAATCACGGAGTAAAGGAGTCATCACGGGGTAAAGGAGCAATCACGGAGTACGAGTAATCACGAACTAAAGGAATCATCACGGAGTAAAGGAGTAATCACGGAGTAAATGAGTAATCACGGAGTAAAGGAGTAATCACGGAGTAAAGGAGTAATCACGGAGTAAAGGAGAAATCACGAAGTAAAGGAGTAATCACGAAGTAAAGGAGTAATCACGGAGTAAAGGAGTAATCACGGAGTAAAGGAGTAATCACGGAGTAAAGGAGTAATCACGGAGTAAAGGAGTAATCACGGAGTAAAGGAGTAATCACGGAGTAAAGGAGTAATCGCGGAGTAAAAGAGTAATCACGAAGTAAAGGAGAAATCACGAAGTAAAGGAGTAATCACGAAGTAAAGGAGTAATCGCGGAGAAAAGGAGTAATCGCGGAGAAAAGGAGTAATCACGAAGTAAAAAAGTAATCAGAGTAAACTAACAATCAGCATTGTTTGGCTCCTCACCCCACACATACAACCCACGGAGTAAACCATGGGTAATGGGGTAATCTCGGAGTATCGGATCCTGCAGTATCGGTGAGTAACCTTACCAGCAGTATCGTCTGATCCGTCTCGGACATCGTCGCTCCGTAGGCAGCCAATAGGAGAGCCACGTGCGAGGCGCGGCACACGTGCTGACACCTATCGGCGACCTCCAGCATTAGCCGCAGCAGGGAGGCGCGGAGGGGCAGCTCCGCCTCGGCCGGGTCCAGAACGCGCTCCAGGAACGCAGAGTGGCTCAGCAGGAGCTCGTAGAGAAGCTCACAGCTCACCGACTCATCGGCGGTCTGGGGAGATAGAGGAACTCAGCCAGGGTTCATACAGCGACTCATAGAGTAGCTCACAGCTCACGGACTCAACTATAATCGTCTGGGGAGATGGGAGCACCCAGCGGGAGTTGACTTGGCACAGAGGAATACTGGGCTAGAACATGACATTGGTTTGTCACATTTGAATAGTATACAAATACAGCCAACAAGACATCCAGATCCTGACCAATGACCAATGATGGATTATCCATATGGATACTCATGCAGTGAACTCACAATAACTCTCAAGTCTCCCCCACACCACCTAACCGGCCGGTACAGTCGGTCTCATAATGATCTTCCCTTACCCCATGTTTCTAAAACTCATCAATTTCACTTCTGTGTACATGAAGGACTGATTTAAGGGAACGTGTGGTACCTACAATCCACATGTTCCCTTATATCAGTCCTTCATGTACACAGAAGCCAAATTAGATGAGATTTAGAAACATGGTAAGGGAAGATCATTATGAGACCGACTGTACCTCCCCACACATGACGTCACCGGCTCTCCACCAACCTGGGCTCGCCATCAATCTGGGCAACCCTCATCTTATGCCCCCCTCCCACACGACCATAATCATTCAACCTCACTCTCAACCCCCCTCTCAACTACCTCTTCCCTCCATCCTCCCCTCGCTGAAACCTCTGCCTCCCCAGTCCACATACACCTTTCAGCCCCACCCTGCCTTAATGCTCCTCAATCCACATATGTCCTCATCTCATCTCAGCCTCATCAGTCCTCAGTCCTCTCACACATCCCTCGCCCTCTCCTCACCTGTGCCATCTCATCTCAGCCTCATCAGTCCTCAGTCCTCTCACACATCCCTCGCCCTCTCCTCACCTGTGTCTGCGTGGTTCCTCCTCCACTGCACGGGAACAGTCCTCGCTCACACAGCAGCGTCAAAATTCCCAGCATCGCTTCCCCGACCTCAGTCTGGCGAAGACTTCTCTTGAGCACCAACTTTACCCACTCTGCCCAACCAGCCGGCCGGCTTAGGTCACTGGTGACGTCATCAGTAACGTATTTCGTGACGTCATCAGTAACGTCTTTCGTGACGTCTTTCGTGGCGCCCTTCGCAACGCCTTTCGTAACGTCTTTTGTGACGCCCTTCGTAACGTCTTTTGTGACGACCTTCGTAACGTCTTTCGTAACGTCTTTCGTGGCGCCCTTCGTAACGCCTTTCGTACCGTCTTTCGTGGCGCCCTTCGTAACGCCCTTCATAACGTCTTTCGTGACGTCACCAAGAGACGAAGTCAGCTGAGCAGTTAGAGCCTGCAGAGCCGGCAGCGGCGGTGGCGTCGAGCGCAGAAGACGCGCCGTCATGGCAACGAAGGACGCCAGCCGCTCCTGCGTAGACTCGCCGCTCAGTGATGGAAGATCTTCGTCCGTTGTCTTGGCTGCTGCAGTCTCTGCGGTCTCCGCGGTCTCTGTGGTCTTCCCTGTGGTCTTCATGGTCTCTGCGGTGGTCTCAGTAGTTTCGGTGGTGGAGGCTCCCCGGATTTCTGCCAGAATTCGCGGTACGTCGGATGGTAGCATTGGTCGGTCCACCGGTATGGCAGACTGAAAACAGAACAGAATGCGACAGGTTAGATATGGGTCAGACAGGGGTAAGATAGGGGTCAGATAGGGGTCAGACAGGGGTCAGATAGGGGTCAGATAGGGGTCAGATAGGAGTCAGATAGGGGTTAGATAGGGGTCAGATAGGGGTCAGATAGGGGTCAGATAGGGGTCAGACACGGTGTCCTAAGATTACAAAATTTGGGTGGAAAACGACACCCTGTGGGTAATATTTTTCCACTCTTTTCCCCCAGTTTTCCACTCCCTAAATCAAGACGTATTGGATAACTATAACCCTAACACTGATATTACTCATTCTAATATTAATCTGTGGATGAAAGCAATGTTAGGAAGGTATTGTCATTTGTAACAGTCGATTCTGATTGGTGAGCTCTTCTTTAGGCCTAATTTTCCACTCTGCACCCTGGCTTCAAAGAAATTATAGGACCCTGGACTCAGACAGGGCGGGTCAGATGGTGGTCAGATAAGGTCAGATAGGGTCAGATAGGGTCAGATAGGGTCAGACAGGGTCGGATGGGGGTCAGATGGGGGTCAGATGGAGGTCAGATGGAGGTCAGAAGGAAGTCAGATGGAGGTCAGAGGTCAGATGGAGGTCAGATGGAGGTCAGATGGGGGTCAGATGGAGGTCAGATGGGGGTCAGATGGGGGTCAGATGGAGGTCAGATGGAGGTCAGATGGAGGTCAGATGGAGGTCAGAGGTCAGATGGAGGTCAGATGGAGGTCAGATGGGGTCAGATGGAGGTCAGATGGGGGTCAGATGGGGGTCAGATGGAGGTCAGATGGAGGTCAGATGGAGGTCAGATGGAGGTCAGATAGGGTCAGATGGAGGTCGTCAGATGGAGGTCAGATAGGGTCAGACAGGGTCGGACGGAGTCAGACAGGGGATAAAGATCGGATTCAAACGCGTCAAAGTAGGTACGCCTTTATCAATTCACTAGCGAGTGATTAAATGTCAAACAATAATATGTTTGGTTAGCATTCCATATGAAATACCATTATATCATACTACTAACAGATCACGACACATCAAACCATAAATAGAAGTTAACGCCACTGAACCCTCAGTCACCTGTCCGCCTTCTTCCGTCAGCTGCTGCAGCTGCTCCTGTAGCTGCCGCCGCTCCTCCTCGGGCATCTGCAGCTCCGGGAGGTGCCGCTGCAGCTTTGCCAGCTGTCCGGGCGGCAGCCGCCAGCCGGCCGAAGCCACCCTCTGACATCCCGCCATAACCCGCGCCGCCAGCGCCGCCTCTGTCGCGCGGGGCGGGTCAGCTACAGTCAGCTGATTCCACAACGCAGTCAGCTGACTGGCCGTTGGCAGGTAGGTGGTGACGTCAGCGGATAGAGCTGTGCGGGCCATCGTGCCGTACTCAACGGAGTTGGTCAGCTGGGTCTGCAGTGCTGCCACCTGTTGGGAGGGAGAGGAAGTGTTAGTTGGTGAAGTCACACACAGAGGGCAACGGCAACGCTTAGAGACATAGAACACCTGTGATAACTTTTTGGTATTTACAAACAACCGCTCTTTATTTTATTGAAACATTCATAAATTATCAAATCGCTAGTTTCTGAGGCAATGTTCTTGTCATGCAGCAGTAGGTATATTAAAGGGAGTGTGCCAACTCACATCGCTTAGTTGGGGTTATTGACACCGGTCTATAGAACACAATTTTCTGAATTGAACCATTACTTCATTTCTCCAGATTCACCCTAGTTGCTGAGATATTCAAAGACTCCAGGAATTTGCTTGGGAGCAAAAAGTTATCGGGTAGACTCCAGATGGCTTCCCACTACTAAAAACACTGCAACTATCGATTACACTGCTAGCATATCGTTATCACCGGCCAATAGCAATTCGAACAAACAGCTCGTGCGCGCTGATAGCAGCTGCCGAACAATAGAGCCTGGGCGGCCATCATACTTGCATGCATCATGTTTGTCTTAGGTGCGTCGTTCACGTAACAATGTGTTACCTCTGATTACCTTCACCGTAGTGGGAATCGTTTTTTCGATATCGAAACGAAAAATAATCGAAAACAATATAAGTGAAAATTCAACTAAAGGGGCTCCAGATGTGAATTTCATCGTATCCAACCATTACAACAATAGCTACTTATCGAAGGAAAAATAATTTTGACAGTTCAAAACAGTAGGCACACTCCCTTTAAAAGACTGCATTTATATAACATGTGCAAATTTGAACGACCAATTCCATTACGATACACATTCATCCCTTCACATAAAAAGCTCGGCACACACAGCACAGAAAACGACCATCGCTTCCCTTCAACAGCATCTCAGCTGCCTGAAAGCCAGATGGGAAAACAGGCTAACACTGCACCGGGAAGGAGATGAGCGTGCTACTGTACCAGAATGGCGTGAAGCTCACCTGATCCAGGACTGCCACCAGAAGCTGGAGCGAGTCGGCACGGACTCCAGCATCCTCATGGTTGATGCCGTCTCTGCCAACATATGGGGTTGTGAGGGGAATGGGAATAGGTGAGGCGAGACGGTGTCTTCTGAGTACTCGATTTTTCACTGACAACATATTTATTTGTCAGCTGCTGCATTCGACATGTTAACCAACTCGCAAATGAAAAAGGGTCTCAGAAGTTACTTGGCACAGGAGAGAAATAAAACATATAAGTGAGTATTTGCTGTGTAAACAAGTATTCCAGATAGTAACACGCCTCATAACTCCGCCTCACCTGATCAGCTCCCCGACTGGATAGTAACACGCCTCATAACTCCGCCCCACCTGATCAGCTCCCTGACTGGAGCCGGATAGTAACACGCCTCATAACTCCGCCTCACCTGATCAGCTCCCTGACTGGATAGTAACACGCCTCATAACTCCGCCTCACCTGATCAGCTCCCTGACTGGAGCCGGATAGTAACACGCCTCATAACTCCGCCTCACCTGATCAGCTCCCCGACTGGATAGTAACACGCCTCATAACTCCGCCTCACCTGATCAGCTCCCTGACTGGAGCCGGATAGTAACACGCCTCATAACTCCGCCTCACCTGATCAGCTCCCTGACTGGATAGTAACACGCCTCATAACTCCGCCTCACCTGATCAGCTCCCTGACTGGAGCCGGATAGTAACACGCCTCATAACTCCGCCTCACCTGATCAGCTCCCCGACTGGATAGTAACACGCCTCATAACTCCGCCTCACCTGATCAGCTCCCTGACTGGAGCCGGATAGTAACACGCCTCATAACTCCGCCTCACCTGATCAGCTCCCTGACTGGAGACGGATAGTAACACGCCTCATAACTCCGCCTCACCTGATCAGCTCCCTGACTGGAGCCGGATAGTAACACGCCTCATAACTCCGCCTCACCTGATCAGCTCCCTGACTGGAGCCGGATAGTAACACGCCTCATAACTCCGCCTCACCTGATCAGCTCCCTGACTGGAGACGGATAGTAACACGGCTCATAACTCCGCCTCACCTGATCAGCTCCCCGACTGGAGCCGGATAGTAACACGCCTCATAACTCCGCCTCACCTGATCAGCTCCCCGACTGGATAGTAACACGCCTCATAACTCCGCCTCACCTGATCAGCTCCCTGACTGGAGCCGGATAGTGACACGCCTCATAACTCCGCCTCACCTGATCAGCTCCCTGACTGGAGCCGGATAGTAACACGCCTCATAACTCCGCCTCACCTGATCAGCTCCCTGACTGGAGCCGGATAGTAACACGCCTCATAACTCCGCCTCACCTGATCAGCTCCCCGACTGGATAGTAACACGCCTCATAACTCCGCCTCACCTG
This sequence comes from Chirona hameri, assembly GCA_036785665.1. Taxonomy (NCBI): domain Eukaryota; kingdom Metazoa; phylum Arthropoda; class Thecostraca; order Balanomorpha; family Balanidae; genus Chirona; species Chirona hameri. The sequence goes on from JAXIVJ010006923.1 coordinate 13,829, forward strand.
ATCAGCTCCCTGACTGGAGCCGGATAGTAACACGCCTCATAACTCCGCCTCACCTGATCAGCTCCCTGACTGGAGCCGGATAGTAACACGCCTCATAACTCCACCTCACCTGATCAGCTCCCTGACTGGAGACGGATAGTAACACGGCTCATAACTCCGCCTCACCTGATCAGCTCCCCGACTGGAGCCGGATAGTAACACGCCTCATAACTCCGCCTCACCTGATCAGCTCCCTGACTGGAGCTGGATAGTAACACGCCTCATAACTCCGCCTCACCTGATCAGCTCCCTGACTGGATAGTAACATGCCTCATAACTCCGCCTCACCTGATCAGCTCCCTGACTGGAGCCGGATAGTAACACGCCTCATAACTCCGCCTCACCTGATCAGCTCCCTGACTGGAGCCGGATAGTAACACGCCTCATAACTCTGCCTCACCTGATCAGCTCCCCGACTGGAGCCGGATAGTAACACGCCTCATAACTCCACCTCACCTGATCAGCTCCCCGACTGGAGCCGGATAGTAACACGCCTCATAACTCTGCCTCACCTGATCAGCTCCCTGACTGGAGCCGGATAGTAACACGCCTCATAACTCCGCCTCACCTGATCAGCTCCCTGACTGGAGCCGGATAGTAACACGCCTCATAACTCCGCCTCACCTGATCAGCTCCCTGACTGGAGCCGGATAGTAACACGCCTCATAACTCCGCCTCACCTGATCAGCTCCCTGACTGGAGCCGGATAGTAACACGCCTCATAACTCCGCCTCACCTGATCAGCTCCCCGACTGGAGCCGGATAATAACACGCCTCATAACTCCGCCTCACCTGATCAGCTCCCTGACGGATAGTAACACGCCTCATAACTCCGCCTCACCTGATCAGCTCCCTGACTGGAGCCGGATAGTAACACGCCTCATAACTCCGCCTCACCTGATCAGCTCCCTGACTGGATAGTAACACGCCTCATAACTCCGCCTCACCTGATCAGCTCCCTGACTGGAGCCGGATAGTAACACGCCTCATAACTCTGCCTCACCTGATCAGCTCCCTGACTGGAGCCGGATAGTAACACGCCTCATAACTCTGCCTCACCTGATCAGCTCCCTGACTGGAGCCGGATAGTAACACGCCTCATAACTCCGCCTCACCTGATCAGCTCCCTGACTGGAGCCGGATAGTAACACGCCTCATAACTCCGCCTCACCTGATCAGCTCCCTGACGGATAGTAACACGCCTCATAACTCCGCCTCACCTGATCAGCTCCCTGACTGGAGCCGGATAGTAACACGCCTCATAACTCCGCCTCACCTGATCAGCTCCCCGACTGGAGCCGGATAGTAACACGCCTCATAACTCCGCCTCACCTGATCAGCTCCCTGACGGATAGTAACACGCCTAATAACTCCGCCTCACCTGATCAGCTCCCTGACTGGAGCCGGATAGTAACACGCCTCATAACTCCGCCTCACCTGATCAGCTCCCTGACTGGAGCCGGATAGTAACACGCCTCATAACTCCGCCTCACCTGATCAGCTCCCTGACTGGAGCCGGATAGTAACACGCCTCATAACTCCGCCTCACCTGATCAGCTCCCTGACGGATAGTAACACGCCTCATAACTCCGCCTCACCTGATCAGCTCCCTGACTGGAGCCGGATAGTAACACGCCTCATAACTCCGCCTCACCTGATCAGCTCCCCGACTGGAGCCGGATAGTAACACGCCTCATAACTCCGCCTCACCTGATCAGTTCCCTGACGGATAGTAACACGCCTCATAACTCCGCCTCACCTGATCAGCTCCCTGACTGGAGCCGGATAGTAACACGCCGCCGCCACGCGACACATCGCCTCAGGCGATAGTCGCTCCTCCCCCACCGGCAAGGTCAGCAGCCGCACGGCCGACACCGCGTCGGTAACCATGGCAACGGCGGCACGCCACTCGGCCGAGGCTCGCGGAGGGCAGAGCGAGGCGGAGAGAGAGGGGAGGAAGTGTTGGCACAGATCCGGGCAGGCGGTGAGGGTGGACACCACCAGCTCTGTGGGTAGAAGGATATGGCATAATTATAATGTTATCATTTTGTCAGCTTCACCGCTCTGTTTCATCAAAGCATTTGGGGACGACAGGTACACGCACGAGATGCATGGGATATGGTTGTGGGCGCGAGAGCGGCTCGTTCCAAGGACCTCTCGGTAATCAGGTGAACACTACCCGCTGCAACACGACGGAGGAGAGGACACAAAACGGCATACAGGGTGATATTGAGGAGTGGTAATCAGTCGAACACTGTACCCGCTGCAACACGACGGAGGAGAGGACACAAAACGGCATACAGGGTGATATTGAGGAGTGGTAATCAGGCGAACACTACCCGCTGCAACACGACGGAGGAGAGGACACAAAACGGCATACAGGGTGATATTGAGGAGCGGTAATCAGTCGAACACTGTACCCGCTGCAACACGACGGAGGAGAGGACGGAAAACGGCATACAGGGTGATATTGAGGAGTGGAGTGGTAACTGGTGTCAAGTCAGGGGAGAGAGAACCTGTAGACGTGGCAGGAAGTGATTCAATAGACGGGAACTCATGCCATACAGAATGCTATATGGGAGCTAGAACAACCGCAAGACAGCACGAGATCCAATAGCAAAAAAAAATCATCTAAACCTGCGATGACACGACATGAAAATGACTGACAGAGGGGAGTGAATCCTCCTAACAAATGTCCCAGAATATTAACATCCAGACAGATCGAACTGACACCCTGCAGTTTAGTCACCATATGTACTCCCGTTTCTGAACGTGCCATCACAAATTCAGCCAACAAACACGGCATTACACCTCAGCACCACGCAGCAGCCTCCGACTAGCATGTTCTGCGCATGCGCGCCTCACCGGCCGTCAGCTGATCCCTCCAGGGCCGGTGGATGCTTCTCAGCAGGTCCAGCAGCACCGGGTTGCAGTTGACGCCTGATGAGCCCAGCGAGGCTGTGGAAAGACACATTGCAGGACCAGTTACAAGAAGCCGAGGAATCGTGATGATGGTATAGTGTTGCGGGGACGAGTCAGGACAAAGACGACTGCGGTTATTGGTACCATGAATGGAGTAGTACCATGTACCATGTACCATGTACCATGTACCATGAATGGAGCTATTAGTCCATGAATGGAGTAGTACCATGTACCATGTACCATGAATGGAGTTATTAGTACCATGCATGCAGTTTCCTATGCAATGTACGGGGGCAGAGATCCACCTGTTTTGACACTTCACTCGTGTTTGTGCTTGATTGGTTGTGGAACAAAACCCTGTGCTTGATGGCTGCTCACACACACAACGTTCTTCAATAGTTAACCGGACATTTCCAGATATTTCTGTGCATTTCTTTGCAAACTTTGTTAGAGACGTTGTACCCGTGAACCACACACTGCACAATGGATCACCATCATATTACTTTGTGTTTAACATCTAGCGATCACTGGCTCTATCGAATAGCCATATGCTAGCCTGGCCCGTGATAGCCTGCCGATCATCTAGCCGGCATTCCCTCCGAAGCCGCTCGCCCTCAGCGCCTGCGCCTGCGCCCCTGCTCCCCTCCTCTGTCGCAACAGACACTCACCATCCTTGAACACGATGCCATCCCTGTGTGAGGTGCACAGCAGACACTCACCATCCTTGAACACGATGCCATCCCTGTGTGAGGTGCACAGCAGGGTCAGGAACTGGTGGGCGTTCTCTCGAACCTGCAGAAGCTCCTCGGGGTCAGCAGGGTTCGCCCCCTCCTCCTCATCATCGTCAGCGGCACCCTGCTTCTTCTTCTTCTTGTACCTGGTGGGAAGGAGTGTACGGTTATTTTTGTTCTATGCTACTACGACGAAAGGCGCGCGATGTCCTAACAACGAGGAGTACGGTTATGTTTGTTTCTCGTTAATGTGGGCGGCGAGAACGGCCTATCGATATAAAGGACGCTGCGCAGATACAATATATCAATAACCGTGGTTATTTACATCTTGTATCTGCACTATCAATGTATCACCAATAAACCATCGTTCTTGTCCGGATCAGGAACGATGGTTTCGCCGCGTAGCCCGGTTTTTACCCATTGGTGCTACAAATTAAAATGCCAGTAAGCACAGTACGTGCAGTCAGGCGTCCCTGCTTTAATCTGGTTTAATCCGGTTCATTTACGTCTTTTCCACGCGCATGCGCATGTACGTCGTTACGGTACGGATGCAATAACATGAAAAACACACACAATTATCATATCCGTCCCATTTAATACACTACCTTTGTTTCTATTATATGTACTGCATGTGTTTAAAACAGTTATGCAAAGCTTGTCTCGTGAAACTGAACACAGGTCGAATTGAACGACAAGGCAGGCATCGCCACACTGTCAGCCGGTCGTTCAGCCGGTCGTCAGGCATAACGGCAGCAGCAGCGAGGCAGTACCTGTTAGTGCGTGACTTCCAGGAGAGCTGGTGTCCCCGCCAGCGGTACAGCTGCAGAAGCGGAGACAGGTTCCGAGCGTTGAACAGGCGCAGCTGCCGGCGAAACAGCCAATCAGAGCACAGCTAGGAGTCGGAGTAGCCAATCAGAGCACAGATCGACGCCCGGGCAACCAATCAGAGCAGATATCGGCGTCAGAGTAGCCAATCAGAGCACAGATCGACGCCCAGATCGACGCCCAGACAACCAATCAGATCAGAGACCGGCGACACAGCAGCCAGTTCGAAAAGCTTGGTAGCAGAACAGCCAATCAGAGCAGAGACCGGCGACACAGCAGCCAATTAGAACACAGCTTGGTAGCAGAACAGCCAATCAGAGCAGATATCGGCGTCAGAGCAGCCAATCAGAGCAGAAGACCAGTGACACAGCAGCCAATTAGATCACATATCGACGTAAAAGCAGCCAGTCCCACCATAGATCTGTATCAGAACAACCAATCAGAAAACAGAAATGTAATTGTACAAGTTGCGGCTTGTAACAAAGCAGAAAGTGCGGGACAGGCGGGCGATCCGGGTTCTTCTAAGGATTTGGGGGACTGCAAAGCATACAGATGCACACGTCGAGGACCGTACCTTGTTTTTCTTGGCGATCTTTTTGTTTTCAAGCAGCGCCTGTTTGAAGGTGCTGAGCACGAGGTGGATGGTGGAGGCGCGGTCAGTGTTGAGGCCGGACAGAATCAGCACCAGCGGGGCCATCTTATCCAGGATCGCCTGAGGGGTGACATCAGGCGTCATCAGCTCATATAGAGTCGCAGCAGGTCACAGCAGGTCACAACAGGTCACAGCAGGTCACAGCAGGTCATATCGGATCGTCAGGGTTAGGTAGGTCATGTTCCGCAGCGTGGCCCACGTCAAAAGTCACGGCAGGTCAGAGTGGGTCACAACAGGTCACAACAGGCCACATAGGGTCACACAGGGTCATATCAGGTCACATAGGGTCATATCAGGTCACATAAGGCCAGATCAGGTCACAAGGCCAAATCATGTCACATAAGGTTGCATCAGGTCACAACAGGTCACAGCAGGTCACAACAGGTCACAGCAGGTCACAGCAGGTCACATCAGGTCACAACAGGTCACAGCAGGTCACAACAGGTCACAACAGGTCACAACAGGTCACAAACAGGTCACAACAGGTCACAGCAGGTCACAGCAGGTCACAGCAGGTCACAGCAGGTCACAGCAGGTCACAGCAGGTCACAGCAGGTCACAGCAGGTCACAGCAGGTCACATAGGGCCACATGGTGATATCAGGTCACATGGTGATATCAGGTCACATGGTCATATCAGGTCACATGGTGATATCAGGTCACATGGTCATATCAGGTCACATGGTCATATCAGGTCACATGGTGATATCAGGTCACAGGGTGATATCAGGTCACAGGGTCATATCAGGTCACATGGTGATATCAGGTCACAGGGTGATATCAGGTCACAGGGTCATATCAGGTCACATGGTGATATCAGGTCACATGGTGATATCAGGTCACAGGGTGATATCAGGTCACAGGGTCATATCAGGTCACATGGTGATATCAGGTCACAGGGTGATATCAGGTCACAGGGTCATATCAGGTCACATGGTGATATCAGGTCACATGGTGATATCAGGTCACATGGTGATATCAGGTCACAGGGTGATATCAGGTCACATGGTGATATCAGGTCACATGGTGATATCAGGTCACATGGTCATATCAGGTCACAGGGTCATATCAGGTCACATGGTGATATCAGGTCACATGGTCATATCAGGTCACATGGTCATATCAGGTCACAGGGTCATATCAGGTCACAGGGTGATATCAGGTCACATGGTGATATCAGGTCACATGGTGATATCAGGTCACAGGGTGATATCAGGTCACATGGTGATATCAGGTCACAGGGTGATATCAGGTCACATGGTGATATCAGGTCACATGGTCATATCAGGTCACATGGTCATATCAGGTCACAGGGTCATATCAGGTCACATGGCGATATCAGGTCACAGGGTCATATCGGGTCATCACTCACCAGGGTCACACAATGTCTTACTGGGTGTCCCAGGTCACGTCAATGTTTGCAACGTCACACAAATGAAACAATGTCCCCACTTCAGCATCCTTTATATTACGGCGTCCCCGGTGTCCGGCGGATTAACCCTCTCCCACCTCATTCAGCCCCATTCTACCCATCCCCTCCATATTTCCCTCTATTCCCCTCCCCAACTTCCCTCTTTCCACTCCTCACCTGAATCAGCAGGCGATCCGTGCCGACCAGGAACGCCGACACGAACGTCACGAACTCCACCCTGACATCCGTGCTCGACGCCAGGTTCTTCACCGACGCCACCTGCGGCAGTCTTGCATTGCCGAACTGGAACTCAGCCAGCACCGCCCTGGCCGGGGCGCCCCCCGAAGCGACACAGGCGGTGAGAAGACGGAGCGCTGACGCCGCCTGGCCGGCCGTGGCCGAGGTGGAGAGCACTCGCCACAGTTGGCGGCCATCTTGAGAGGTTAGCACGGAGCGGGCGACGGTCGCGGCCGCTGATTGGCTGACAGCGCTGCCGTCCAGCTGGAGAAGACGTGACGCCACTGAGTCGTATATCTGCCGGGGAGAAGGGGAGGTGTTATATCTATTATCCGGCGAGGTGGTGATGCTACAAGCTGCATATCTGAGGAGAATCTGAGGAGAATCTGAGGAGAATCTGAGGAGAATCTGAGGAGAATCTGAGGAGAATCTGAGGAGAATCTGAGGAGAATCTGGCGAGAATCTGAGGAAAATCTGAGGAGAATCTGGCGAGAATCTGAGGAGAATCTGAGGAGAATCTGAGGAGAATCTGAGGAGAATCTGAGGAGAATCTGGCGAGAATCTGGCGAGAATCTGGCGAGAATCTGGCGAGAATCTGGCGAGAATCTGGCGAGAATCTGGCGAGAATCTGGCGAGAATCTGGCGAGAATCTGGCGAGAATCTGAGGAGAATCTGAGGAGAATCTGAGGAGAATCTTAGGAGAATCTGAGGAGAATCTGGCGAGAATCTGGCGAGGTGAGAGGTGAAATGGAACTGACATGCCATGAGTTATATATCTGAGGGAGACAGCGAAGGGATTGAGCAAAAATATATGGGTGGGCCCAGGAGTGTCATCATATAATTTGGAGAGGGGGGGGGGTCATCCAGGCAGTTAGTGTTGCCCCCCCCTCCCATAAGGCTAATGTTAAAATATGGCTAATCTGGGAGCTGGAGTGATCATGGGGGCTGGTTACCCAGCGCCCCCCCCCCCCCCCCCCCACTATGGTGATGTCCCTGGATAAACCTTTTACTGGTGGGGCATTCCACGACGGATCGACCGTGTTCACACCGCCCCCCCCCCCCAAAAAAAATGATGCAATTTCGTATATAGGGTTATCTTGTGCCCTGAAGTCGATTTTCGCATCGGCAGATCCCTAAGGTCAACGATTCTCAAGATATAGCATCGGGCATTTTTGTGAGGTCACGCTGCATGGTAATCTTTGGAGGCATGTAGCTCCAAAACCTCTGAACATAATGCATCACATAGGCATATCATGGTGACCACAATGAACTGGGCTACATTTTGATAATCTCCGATTTTCACAATTTTGACTTTTGATTTTTTGATTTCATGTATTTTGATTTGTTGTGCCTATATCCCTCCCCCGTCAAATTTGTTTTTGTTTCATATTAATGCATATTCATATTTATCTCGAGATAGGAAAACATAACAAAGGTATTATTTCTTTAAATATTTTATTTGATTTGATTTTAACCCTATTTATAACAGGCTCCTGGGCATCTCTATTTGTAACAGGGGGGGGGGGGGCGGATTATGGGGTGAAGTAAATGCGCAATAAAACCATTTGTTGATGTTGTTTTTTATAAATGAAATGGTATGTTATTGTGACAGACAAAACAGTTACAAATCTTTTTTTTTGCCATAGGCGGTACCAGGTCAGTGAAAAGGGAGGTCAAATAGGGAAAAAATAGTAACCGCAGGCGAGTTGCCACCCAGCACTATAAATAAGTTACTGATAGTAGATAGTTCCTTTTTGCATGTTGTACTTCATCATAGGCGTATCCAGGATCCAAAATGGGGCGGCGCAAGACCTTTTGATAGGTTTAGTATCCGCTATTATGATACTAACTAGTCAACAGTGACTATTTCACTTACAACTTCAATTAACATTGCTTACCCCCTTTTTACCCTACCTGGACTCGTCTATTATCTTATAATCGTTCGTAGAGTACCCTGTGGTGTTTTTCATCCGAAAACAGCAGTATGTTATGTCATTGTACGCCCATGCATCTTAGTTTCCTTGCAATAATATGACCCCCTTTCTTCGATTCCTGAGCGCGCCTCTGCAAAAAAAATGACTTTATTCCCTTTTCTGGCCTCATATGTGGATATATCATTATAAGGTAACCATCTATTGCGCCGTTATCGCTGGCATATCGTCATCACCATGCCAGTCACCCCTTTGTATGTGCCTGCATACGCCCCTGCACTTCTATATGTAACAAATGATGCAAATAATGGAAGAAGCTATCCTTTACATCTTGATAGCTATAAATGCCCCTTACATCGCTCTATTGGCTTCCCGCCAAGCATTGAATACTTCATGGACCCCCCCCCCCCCCTTACAAGCCCCTGAAACCGCCTCTGCCATACAATTGGTATGATATTTCATTAACATCAACTAATTTTAACTTGTTGCAATCACCGTAAACCGATGTAACTCCTTCATACTTGAGGCAGTTAGGAGGAAACCGTGAAGATCGCATTTCCGTATTATCGCCAAATGTCGCCGCAGAACCTTCCCAAAAACGTGCCCTGGAACCGCCTCTGTTCAGGTTAAGAATGCAAAATTTTGACTCCATATGCGGAATTCAATTCTAGTAAAAGTCACCAAATTTAATGTGTCTGGTCCTAGCCGTTCGGGAGATATCTACGAAAAACTTGAGGGGGCGGAATCCCCCCCCCCCCCCCCCCCTCCTGTTACAAATAGGGTTAAGGCATTTGCAGTAGAATACCGCCACTGGCACTGCAGGTGGAGGGTGGTGGGGGTGAACGCGCCCCCAAAATGACCCATGACCAAACCCCTTAACCCCTTAACCCCCCCCCCCCCCCCCCCCCAAAAAAAAAATGGTACAGATATGTTCAAAACCGTAGCTAATAAGCAATGCACATTATGCATCCATGAAGGTGTTGGGAAATATATATCCTACGTTACTTGCCGGAATACCCAATGTCATGCAAAAGTATCCACATGCCTTCAGGTCAGGCACATAGCCAAGGGGAGGGGGGCGACGAGGGCCCCTGGGCAGGTCGGAGGGCCCTCGGAGCATGTCGCAAGGCGACAAAGCAGCCAGCGCAGTCCCTTGCTAGGTCGGAAGGTCCCGTTAGAAGGCTGGAGGGGCCCTGGACAGACCAGAGGAGCCCTGGCAAGTTCAAAATGCCCCTGTGCAGATCGGAGGGGCCCTTAACTAGACCGAAAGGGCCCTTAACTAGACCGAAAGGACCCCTGGGCGGATAAGAAGGACGCTGAACATGCCGAATTGGCCCCTAGCCAGCACAGAGGGGCCCCAGGGCAGGTTGGAGGGCCCCTTGAGCATGTCGACAGGGCGAAAAAGCAGCCAATTCGGCATTCGGCAATTCGGTCCGACCAGAAGAGTCGCTGGGCAGATCGGAGGGGCTCCTGGCTACAACGAAACGGTCCCTGGGCCGGTCGGAAGGGCCCTTGAACATGCCGGACGAGTTCCTAGCCAGACTGGAGGTGCCCTGGGCAGGTCGAAATGGCCCCTGAGCATGTCGGCAGGGTGACAAAGCAGCCAGTTCAGTTCCTGGCCAGGTCGGACTGAACTGGTATTTTGGCAACTGGCAACTGGCACAAGACCTCTGAACAGGCCGAATGGGCCCCTTGACACACAATATAGGCTTCTTGGAAGGTCAGGAGTCTCTGGTCAGACCGGAAGGGTCCAAAGCACGTAGAGATACCAGATGAAGATTAAATACAAAGGGGACTTACTCCACTAGAAAAAAAAAATAAAATCGGAGCTTTCGGGTATATTGTAACACCCTTCGTCAGCGATTGAGAGGCATTCGGTAACATGTCATTGCTCGTCTTAAAGACGAGCAATGACCTGTTACCGAATGCCTCTTAATCGCTAACGAAGGGTGTTACAATATACCCGAAAGCTCAGATTTTATTTTTTCGTGTAGAGTAAGCTCTTTTTGCATTTAACCCTCGCACGGGTAGGGGGGGGGGTGGTGGATGCCACCCCCATGTTTTTCGGGAATAACTCGCGTAGTTTTCAACCGATTGCAATGCAACTTTCAGTACCCTACTTTTGAACAATGACACATACTCTAAAATTGTTAACTTCTAACCCACATGACTCGTGACCTATGACCTGTTCCTCAAGGTCACGTCAGGTGCAACTGGCGTCCCGTAGTATCGATGCATGTAACTCGTGCAGTTTCGGAGTGTGTTGTCCAGGAGCATATGCATGAGCATACGCTGATTTCAAATATGGAATCCATTTTACATAATTATATGCTCCACTGGGGTCTTGCGCTTCCACAGGTCAACCGAGGTCACTGACCTCAGATGACCTGTTATGATCTTTTTGGAATTTGGCAGTTTCTAGGACATTTTTACGCTGATTTCAAATTTGGCACCCGTTAAGCATTATGATATGTTGATTCACGATTCCAGCTAGATTAAATTCAATGTATACGCATTTATCATTTTGATGACTTTTGGGTCATTGACATCAGAGGTCACATTATGAGCCAATACCTTAAATCGGGTATCAGCGGCTTCCTCTCGTCACAAGCATCACGCTCGGTTTTTTTTAATCGAAGCTCTAGCTCAATTAGGGGCGAAACGCTAAGGGGGGTCCCCACCCGAACACGTAGTGATTTTGCCCTACCCGGGCGAGGATTAATATATATCACCCACTCCATATCATGTATTTTCGCGGATCCAGATCGTACCCCGCAACCCCCAAATGCAGTGCAAGTGGCGGTATTCTACTGCAAATGCGCTTAAAATGTTGTATTGGCAAAAACTGAAATATTAAAAAAATAAAATATTCTTTGTAAAAGAAATATTACCTTTTTTCATATCACGAGATAAATAGTGAACCTTTAATATGAAACCAAAAAATGAAATTTTTGACGGGGAAGAGGTATAGGCACAAAATATATATATATATATATATATATATATATATATATATATATATATATATATATATATATATATATATATATATATATATATATATATATATATATATATATAAAATGTGACGTCATCAAAAAATCCCAAGTCAAAATTTTGCAAATCTGAGATGATCAAAATGTTTCCCAGTTCATTGCGGTCACGACGATATGCCTATATGATGCATTATGTGCGTTGGTTTTGGAGCTACAGACCTCCAAAGATTACCCTGCAGCGGGACCTCACAAAAATGCCCGAGGCTATATCTCGAGAACCGTTGACCTTAAGGGTCTGGCGATGCCACCATCGACTAAGGGGACAAGAGAACCCTATAAACAAAATTTCGTTAAAAAAAAAATTGGTGGTGTGAACTTGGAGATTTTTTGGTCGATCTGTCGTGGAATGCCCCTAGTGCTGCCAGACCACCTTTAAAAACTAGGGGTGGTATAGAGCTAAACAGCCTTTTAGGGGAAACTCAAAGGCTGCTAAGCAATTAAGATGGCCCTAACTTAACTTGAGAAGACTTTTCTATGGAAACTAATTAATACAAATACAAATAACCACTGTCCTCTATCTTACCTAGTACCTACAAAACAGTGTCAGATATAAAATTATAATTTGCTAACTATTTATCTATAATTTCCAACCAAGAGTATTCTACTTTCATCAGAAAAAGCACTTTCAAGATTTCAAACTTGCTTACCAAACATACTTAAGCCTAACAAGCCCCCTCTAGCCCTCTGAGCACTCAATAGACTGGCAACCTCCATAACATGCTAGTCCCAAGTAAGGGCTGGTGTTAAACTGGCTTTGGCCAGCTGAATGAGTAAGGGTTGGTGGTGTAAAACTGGCTTTGGCAGCTGAATGGTGATACATTCTACCATCTTTACCTTTAAGGCAACACAATCTACAACAATCTGACAATTCTGAAACATTGTGGGCAGAACAGATCTCACCTCCTTGATGCGGGTGTTTGGGAGTTTGTCTTCAGAGTTCAGGGTGGCCAGGTCATCAGTGAACAGCGTAGATGGCTCCACCTGCTGCCTGCCTCTTCCTTCGGGCGAGTCTGATCAAAACACAACAAGATGATATTGTGATGATAGCATATACATATTTCCTTTAAAGGAACAATAGAGTTTCACATATTGAGAATTAAGAGTAGCATAACTGAAAACGTATATACTATATAGCTTGGATCATCAGTTAGATGCAAGCAGAAAACTTTTGAAGCAATACCTATGCATGTCATTCATATTTTTTGCATACCTACTTTTCCCAGTGACTATCAGTTCACCTAACTTTCCAGCTTAATTTTTGGTAAAGCCACCTTTAGTATTTTTTCTGAACAGTGTTAAACCATAGATATAGAATCACAGAATATGCAAAGACAACTTGTAGTCATCCTTGCAGTAGCGCAGGCTGAGGCTGCTGATATTGTGATGATAGCATATAGATATTTCCTTTAAAGGAACAATAGAGTTTCACATATTGAGAATTAAGAGTAGCATAACTGAAAACGTATATACTATATAGCTTGGATCATCAGTTAGATGCAAGCAGAAAACTTTTAAAGCAACACCTATGCATGTCATTCATATTTTTTGCATACCTACTTTTCCCAGTGACTATCAGTTCACCTAACTTTCCAGCTTAATTTTTGGTAAAGCCACCTTTAGTATTTTTTCTGAACAGTGTTAAACCATAGATATAGAATCACAGAATATGTAAAGACAACTTGTAGTCATCCTTGCAGTAGCGCAGGCTGAGGCTGCTGAGCACACAACAGTTGGAAAAAACTATGGGGAGGGGCAGGCAATCTAAAAATGGATAGATAAAAAATAGATTGTGATGTCATCAAAATGGGTGGAGCGATGCCCTTATAAGGAAATCTGATCTAAAAATTGATTGATTTCCTGACATTCACACCTTAAAATACCCCATCACCCCTCAACAAAGTGCCCACTACCCCCAAACTGGGAAAAAAACCTGTTTTCGTCGATAAATCCAGCGTAACTCGGCGATTGTGCCGAAATTTCAGCGCAGCGTCCAGCCGCGGCAATGCGTTTGTCCATAGCAAATGCATTGCCGTTGATATTTCAAATTGAGTGAATCACATTAAATAAATATTAACAAATTTATGTTTGTGTATACAAATTTATGAAAGAAAAATCATTGTTATAGTAAAATCAACCAATTATTTAGTTAACGAATCATAGTCTAAAGCGTTAGCTGTTCAAGGCCACCCAATAAGGTCCCATTTCCGCTTAAGGTCCTGTTTCTGCTTGCCTAGTATCTATATTGCCTTGGTAATAATAAAGGCAATAGAGATGGGTAATAATTGGCCCTGCACTTGCTGAGAAGCGACCAGGAAGGCGTACGTTGAATATCAAACATTAATTTGACTTTAAATTTTGGCGCATAGTGAAAAATTTCGGCGCAATTGTGGCAAAATTTCTGAGCATATTTTCGTGCGCCGAACTTCGGCGCATGAGGGTTCGCTGGGGCATCCAGCGTAGTGCATGGATTTTTTCCAGTCTGGACAACCCCTGGATTTGTTTTGGTTGAAACTATTTAACTATTGCATTTTTACCATAACTTCATGAAACTGCATGCATTGCTCCATCATATTTTAATGGACCTCTCTTGGAATGATCAAATCCCTACTTTGGCAGATATGGCCAAAGTAAGGATCAGATATCTCAATTTTGGCACCCGCAGCAGCCTCAGCGATCTAAATTTTGAATCGCCACTTGACTTTAGCCTAAAATTGGATTGGCCAGCTGATGACTGATCTAAAAACTTATTGCACACTGTACTGCCTCACAGAATCAATATTTAGATAATCATTTAGTGAAATAAGGGCAATTGCTGAATCTGGTCACAATAATTATTACGATATATGGATTGCACGTTCTCTAACACTTAACCTCCTAGTATGCATATGTTGTTCTGAAGGCCTACCATAGGCCTCAAAGTTTGGCACTGCATGTATGCCCAAATATGGGCATACAAAATATAAAAATTGATTGATCTATTTTGTTCAGACTCCCTGCAGTTTGCCCAACTGACAAGCAGAGATCAACAATCATTCAACCATGCATCCGAGCATCTTGGCATGCTCATAAATCATTATGGGACAATAATCTTAGGGAATATCATCGTGAAAATAATAGTCCATAATCCATCAGCTTGAGCCATGCCAAGTGACATACCAGCACTCCCGCTATCGGCTAACTTCCTCTTCTTGCTGGGATGTTCGGACTCATTGGGCTTCAGATTCCTTTTTCGTTTTGGATTCAGTGTCTTTTTGCCGGAACTATTTGTTTGTTTCATCTTGTTATTTGTCACCTGGTTAATCTAAGCAAAAATATCACACTACATCAGTCCTACGCCACAGAACAAACGCGCATTCCAAACGCACGTGTTGTGCTAAGAAACTGCGCCTCTTTCGTCGTTGGTGCGGCGTTGAACAGCTACGTCTGAGATGATCGCCAGCTGTTGCTGGTTGTTCTATCGATACAACACCAACAAATATCAAAATATGGAAATATTCAGCTATATTTTTAGGTGGCGGCAACGATATTTTTCACTCTTTTGCAATTGAACACGCATAAGGCGGATGAAATAAAAATTCAAGAATTCCAGCTTTGCGAGGTTTTACTTAGGAACCGTAAAAAAGGAGGATCATTTGAGACGCTGTCTTTTTGAGTTGGTAACGATTTATATTACCATATGCTTACAACTTCGCTGGAACATTCGCCTCAAGTCGAATCCATCAATATTTTGGCGTTCATTCTTAATTATACAAAATACAGAAACCAAGATATATCGGGAAAGTGTACCTGTATTACAGGTATTACCTACTGACAGGTCCTGTTAGTAGGTACACAAAATGTTTCCGCAGCCCTTTCAATTTCAAGCCGTATTCACGGCCCCTGGTTCATCGATAAAAG
Source organism: Chirona hameri (assembly GCA_036785665.1). Classification (NCBI taxonomy): domain Eukaryota; kingdom Metazoa; phylum Arthropoda; class Thecostraca; order Balanomorpha; family Balanidae; genus Chirona; species Chirona hameri. The sequence goes on from JAXIVJ010006923.1 coordinate 29,529, forward strand.
TTCAGCTGTTGTCTTCGAGCCCTGTTCAGAGCGCTGTTCGGCGGCCGGCTCTCGCGAGAGCGCTCACCGACGTCACACAGGGCAGTGTCGTCATAGTGAGTGACGTCAGCTCGCGGCCGCCGAACACCGGCGAGCAAACCCGTTAGCAAGCCATGCTAGCGCTCTTTTTCAATCGCTGGAATACCGCTCGCGCGCGAGCACGTGACGCCACGTAAGGGGGCACACGTACATGAAACTGTGCGCGCGTCGTCATCGTTTGCTCGCTCCTGATTGGTGAATCGCACGTTGCTAGGCAACCTGCGAGCCCACTAGCACAGGCTAGCGTGAGAGCCGGCAGCCGAACAGGGCTCGGCTGCCGGCTCTCACGCTAGCCAGTGCTAGTGGGCTTGCAGGTTGCCTAGCAACGTGCGATTCACCAATCAGGAGCGAGCAAATGATGACGACACGCGCACAGTTTCATGTACGCGTGCCCCCTTACGTGACGTCACGTGCTCGCGCGCGAGCGGCATTCCAGCGATTGAAAAAGAGCGCTAGCATGGCTTGCTAACGGGTTTGCTCGCCGGTGTTCGGCGGCCGCGAGCTGACGTCACTCATTATGACGACACTGCCCTGTGTGACGTCGGTGAGCGCTCTCGCGAGAGCCGGCCGCCGAACAGCATTAGCCTCTTGTATGGCCTTGGGGCTTGGGATTAGCATATCCGACAAACCAAGCCCCAATCAAAGACCTATAACCAGGTAAAGACACGAGGCATTTAACCTTGAACTCCGCGGACCGCTGGATGACGTCACTGGCGGGGCCCGGCTCCTTCGTCGGCGCCGCGCTCAAGCACATGGCTGTAACTCGTAAACAACCAAAAATACCACCCTATAGAGGTATATTTTCGGACTAAGCGCATCGAGAAGGTCATGTATCCCAAATCTGGGGCAAATCTGGACACCTCGGAATAGCACAATCTCGGAATATCACAATGCGAGTGTGATATCTGATGCTGCTAATTTGACAAACGTCAGCCATCGAAACCCGAGCCCTGTTCGGCTGCCGGCTCTCACGTTAGCCAGAGCGCTGTTCGGCGGCCGGCTCTCGCGAGAGCGCTCACCGACGTCACACAGGGCAGTGTCGTCATAATGAGTGACGTCGGCTCGCGGCCGCCGAACACCGGCGAGCAAACCCGTTAGCAAGCCATGCTAGCGCTCTTTTTCAATCGCTGGAATGCCGCTCGCGCGCGAGCACGTGACGTCACGTAAAGGGGTACGCGTACATGAAACTGTGCGCGTATCGTCATCGTTTATTCGCTCCTGATTGGTCAATCGCACGTTGCTAGGCAACCTGCGAGCCCACTAGCACTGGCTAGCGTGAGAGCCGGCAGCCGAACAGGGCTCCGTGCTAGTGGGCTCGCAGGTTGCCTAGCAACGTGCGATTCACCAAGCAGGAGCGAGCAAACGATGACGTCACGCGCACATTTTCATGTACGTGTGCCCCCTTACGTGACGTCACGTGCTCGCGCGCGAGCGGCATTCCAGCGATTGAAAAAGAGCGCTAGCATGGCTTGCTAACGGGCTTGCTCGCCGGTGTTCAGCGGCCGCGAGCTGACGTCACTCATTATGACGACACTGCCCTGTGTGACGTCGGTGAGCGCTCTTGCGAGAACCGGCCGCCGAACGGCGCTCCGTACGTAGTACGCAACACGCCACCAACAGACTGTTCAATTTCAACTATTGCGCTATTGCTAGCTGAAATCTTGCAATTTCATTGGTGCAACGCTCTGCCGCCAGTGACGTCAAATCTCGTTTTGGAAGCACCGACGAAGCGGCCTATACGGCGTCCAAGCGGTGTCACCCCTAGCCCCAATAAGCTCATCTTACACACAAGGCATCTTACAATACAATGCTTGCATAACAGTATATGGGGGTTTGTCGAAAATAAACTATTGAAACGTTTTTTACTAAATATATATATCATTCAAATACCATCTTACTCATGCTAACAGACTAGGGTGATCTGTACCTGGTTGCCAGCTTGAGGTCTAATGGTTATAGGGCCTCGATTCTAATTCCAGGATGTCCTCTGCCCAAGTTTCAAAACTTCTAAATGTAAGTTTGAAATTAAGTAAATAACCTTTTAGAATTGTTTGAATGTCTGCCACTGACTTAGCAGGCCTGTACTTAACTAAATGCAAAAATAGACTAGGAATATGTTCAACCAGAATACTGAGATTGAGATACAATTAAAGTGTAAATGCACAAATTAGCCCACAGTGACAGGCACATCAAGTGAAGTTGAATAGTCCTTAGGTCCATACAAACTCATGCCCTAACATTCACCATTAATTTTCCATACAATCTTGCACACAAAACAAATGCATTGACATGACATGATGCTGTCTGCGCTCGGCTACTGCCAAGTGCCAGTGTCAGACCTCACACAGATCTGTCCAAAACCCAAATCATCATCTGAGAAGCCTGCCAGACTGATGCTGTTCCATACATACAGCCACTCAACAACAACTGTGGGTGGTCGCTACTAGATGGCTTTGCTTCACAATCTATCATGATACTGCAGCGTAACATGTGTTATACCTACAAGTTTTTGTACTGTGTGTTGTGTGTATGTGTATGAGTTGTAATGGGGACAAGTAAGGAAACTTCCCATCCCCCTTAACCTCTGACTGGTGATTCCCTGCAATCAATACAGATCACAGGCAATTTTCAGTCAGGAAATGGTATTGATTGATGAAATGCTCCTCTTCGCTTCACCTCAATGCCACATCTGCTTATTTGTACAATATGCAGATTAATGAGCAATAAACATTAAGTTGCATCCTTATTCTGAGTAACAACTCGAACCTAGGTAATGAACATCTGCCACACATATCCCCCCAACCTAAAAGTCCTGGTGATGCCCATGTGCTTATATTGTGCCACTGTGCCACAAGCGCTGTGGGTGTCCAGTAGTCTCCAGTAGTCTCAAGTAGTCATTGCCCAATGTAAGTCTTAGCTGTGTGCCACATCACCTTTACACGCTCCAGTGTGTGGTGTGTAATGTGTGCATGTATTTGCTAGAATAATTTGTGTGTGTGACGTGTGTGACATGTCACATTGGCATGCCTGCCCATTGGCACCTCCCCAGGGGCGCCCCTGGGGCCTGCATTGTGTGATGTGCAATCTGTGTTGTTCCCTGTATCCTGTTAATGTATTCCTTTCCAGTATTCTGTTTCTGTATTCCATATCCCCTTCCCATGTCTTGTATCCCGTATCCCGTATACCGTATCCAGTATGCCGTTCCCGTATCCTGTTTCCGTATCCCGTTCCAGTATCCCGTATCCCGTATTCCGTATGCCGTCCCCGTATCCCGTTCCCGTATCCCGTTCCCGTATCCCGTTCCCGTATCCCGTATCCCGTTCCCGGATCTCCCGTATCCCGTTCCCGTATCCCGTATCCCGTATCCCGTATCCCGTATCCCGTATCCCGTTCCCGTATCCTGTTCCCGTATCCCGTTCCCGTATTCCGTATCCCGTTCCCGTATCCCGTTCCCGTATCCCGCTCCCGTATCCCGTATCCCGTATCCCGTATCCCGTTCCCGTAGTAGTAGTAGTAGTAGTAGTAGTACTTTAGTAAAGGCCATCCACATCAACTGTGGCTATTACGGCCCTCTCGTCAGTAAAATGGGACAATGGCATGCATGTCATTGTGACATTGCTGAATTGCGTTTGCAATTTGCTTCAAAACTCTGTTTTCTACGATTTGTCAAACATTTATCGTTTTTCCAACAACATGACGTCATCAAAATGTCATTATTTCCCAAATTTCTCAACGAATTTCAGCGAAATTTGTACAGCATACGTATAATTGTTGTACACTTAGCTGCTGCAAATTTCAGCAAGATGCGCTGCATATGTAAAAAGCTATGCAAGAAAAATATCAGGTGGGTCGTTTTAGGACCCCCCCCCCCCCCCCCGTAGGGCGAGAGTTAAGGCTGAAACACAGTCTTCACGCAGCTGCGCGAAGTAGATGCGGTTGCCTATTCAAATACATGGGGAAAGTTCATCAGTTGATTTTTTTCTTCCCGCATCGTGCGCGTCGTGCAGTTGTTGCAACCTCCGTTCAATGTATTTGAATAGGCGTCCGCATCCACTTCGCGCAGCTGCGCGAAGACTGTGTTTCAGCCTTTAAAATGTATTGGCAAAAACACTGAAGTATTTTTAAAAAAATAGAAATATTACCTTTTTTAGATTTGTCCTGCCCAGGGGCACCTCCAGTCCTGCTAGGAACTCGTCTGGCATGTTCAAGGGCCCTTCCGACCGGCCCAGGGACCGTTTCGGTCTAGCTAGGAGCTCCTCTGACTTGCCCAAGATCCCCTCTGATCTGCCCAGCGACTCTTCTGGTCCGACTGCGCTGGCTGCTTTGTCGCCCTGCCGATATGCTCAAGGGGCCCTCCGACCTGCCCTGGGCCCCTCCGTGCTGGCTAGGGGCCAATTCGGCATGTTCAGGGGTCCTTACCCGCCCAGGGGCTCTTTCGGTGTGGTCAGGGGCCCCTCCGATCTGCATAGGGGCATTTTGAGCTTTCCAGGGCCCCTCTGGTCTGTCCAGGGGCCCTCCAGCCTTCTAAGGGGCCCTTCCGACCTGGCAAGGGACTGCGCTGGCTGCTTTGTCGCCTTGCGACATGCTCCGAGAGCCCTCCGACCTGCCCTGGAGCCCCCCGTGCTTACTAGGGGCCCATTCGGCATGTTCAGGGGCCGTCTTGATCCACCTTGGCCCACCTTGACCTTGAACGCGACCGCTGCGGCGCTGCCACAGGCCGCAGGTCATCCCAGTCAGGGGCAAATAGCGAGCGCCGAAGCGACTCGAACCCGGGCTGCCACTACCGGGTGAGGTCAAGAGCCCAGCGCTCTACCGACTGAGCTACAGGGGTGGTGCGTGCGTGCGCAGTGTTATATTTTTCGTTTCATTACCTGGTCCCAGAGAGTAAAATCCATAGGTGGAGAGCAGTGTCCTAGCATTGGGAAATTTGGGTGGACAACGATACCCCATGGATACTATTTTTCCACTCTTTTCAAGAATCGGTAGAGCCCAGTCGGTAGAGCCCAGCGCTCTACCGACTGAGCTACAGGGGTGGTGCGTGCGTGCGCAGTGTTATATTTTTCGTTTCATTACCTGGTCCCAGAGAGTAAAATCCATAGGTGGAGAGCAGTGTCCTAGCATTGGGAAATTTGGGTGGAAAACGACACCCTATGGATACTATTTTTCCACTCTTTTCCAGAATTTTACTGTGAATTTTCCACTCCTTATTTTAAAGTGTACCTATTGTATGATTTGAACCCTGATGCTGATTTATGAATGTAATGAAAGGGGCAGCCTTTAGAGGGAAAGACAGGTAAGAATTGGCCTAAGTAATAGCTAATTCCTGTCAACGGGTAATTGGGTATTGATAAAGCTGAGTACATACAGTTTTTGAGTTGAATTTTCCACTCTTTATGCCAATTTTTAGCCAGAATTTTCCACTCCGCACTCCAGTTCAAAAGCAATCCTAGGACCCTGGTGGAGAGTATTGTTAAGAAAATGCAGATTTCAAAGGGATAATGCCACCTCCGGAGGATTTCTAAAAAGCAACTTAAATGAATGGTGGAGATCAACAATCATGTATGCTCAAGCTTGCTCCTGCAGCACCTACAGCAGTGTATCGGCAAATCATTTTGTATTTATTTCTGACTTCAAAACGTTGGTCCCAGCTGTGCTCAGTACTAGATTCATGATGGCCGCTCTCATCCAGTTTGGCTGTGGTATGGGCACCCGCCCAAAACAGAAGCGTACGAATTCGCCGAGACTTGACCTTGAAAAGTATATCTGTGTTATAAGGTATAGGTCACATAACTCCTACGGTCCCAAAGTCGAGTCATAGCAATTATTGCTGTTTTATTGTGAAAGAGGCTAAGGTTGTTGAAAATATAAGTAACTGTATACGTTTTTTTTTATTATTTTAAAGTGCCCTGACGGAATGGTGATTTTGAGTTTGCAACATTCAAAAGAAAATAACAGTCCGCAAAGAAGTGATTATAAATAGTTATGTGGCGACTCCAATTTTACGAATGCTTAGCAAGCATGGGTGGTGCAAATGTATTTTTTTATCTAATGGGGGGAGTTTCGGGAACCCAATTTTGCAGGTGAATTCGGACACGCTTAATCGACCGATACACACCAAAAACTATATATTGGCCTGCGAGGTGGCAATGTCCCTTTAATTTTTGAAGAAAAAAAATTCACTTAGAAAGTAAACATTCCTCATTTGTAATATATATTAAATCCTTGTGAGGAAAATTGCATTTTATTTTAACTACAATATTGGTAAGCTCAGGTGAAAAGAGAGTAAATTTCCAGACAAAAGTAAAAAAATAATATTTGGACCCAAAAAGTCCAGAAAATGGCCAAAATGCCAACGCTGTTCAGCGTGCGTGCGTACGCACTTGCGCCTATGCCACAAGCTCTGCGCGTGTCCAGTAGTCTCAGGTAGTCTAACAGCCTCCAGTAGTCTAACAGCCTCCAGTAGTCACCAGTGTATGTTTGTACCACAGGCGCTGCGCGTATCCAGTAGTCTCCAGTAGTCTAACAGCCTACGGTAGTCTCCAGTAGTCTCTAACAGCCTCCAGTAGTCTCTAACAGCCTCCAGTAGTCTCTAACAGCCTCCAGTAGTAACCAGTGTATGTTTGTGCCCCAGGCGCTGCGCGTGTCGGCCCCTGAGCGGCTGTGTCGCTCCTTCCACGGCTCAGCCGCCTGCTGTAAGGTCAGCTCGGGCCGGTACAAAGTTACCCGCAGCCAGAACAAGCCTCTGACGTACGAACAGGCCAACCCACCGCACTACCTGTTCGTCAGGAAAGGGTTCAACTCGTTCAACACATGTGAGTGCATTGAGTTTGCAGGTGTTAGTGACTAGTGCGAGTGGTGAGTGTGTGAGATTAGGTATGGATCTTGTAAGATACGTTGGAGATTGTCCGGCTTAGTTTTGTATGAGCGACTGATTTGATCGTAGCTGGATTGAATTATATCTGGAGTGCGTATCACTATTTTGTATTGATAATTCCTATGGTCTTATTAAATAAGGTATTTTATGACAACATAATAGTTGAAAATAGTTGTATGGTTCTGAAAACCAGTCTACCGTTCATTGCACATGACATAAATCGCATTCGATGACGTTTCTTCCGTTGAGTATCTGCCTCGTCATCCATATCTGGGGTCTTTCACCATCGATGGAGCATGTTACAGCTACATTTCTGAGCACATGTATAGCGATGTCGTTTTGTCGGACATTACCATTCCTTTTCGTTCATTCGATGATCGTGACAATGTGTATGTTTTCTCCCTCCCCCAGCAAACCTCAAGGATGGAGTTCGGCCGTCCGAGACCGCCATGGAGGATATGTTCATTAGAAAGTTCGTGTCAGGCACGTGGCACAACTTGTTCCTTTCCGAGGTGAGAAGATGCTGCTATGTTACCGAAATAAAACACAAGTTTGATGTGGAACATAATTCATCCAATGTTGTTCCAGAGTGTTGAGTGGAACATGCTACGGCCAATTGTGCCAAGTGACCGAAATTCATTCGTTGGCAAGACAAATTAAGACATGTCAGATTTGTTTTAATCTGATTTTTGTTTTGTCTGTGTCCGAATGTGGTTCGTGTGGTCCCTCGCCCTACGGGGGGGGGGGCTGACAGCCCCCCCCCCCCCCCCTGATGTTTTTCTTGAATAACTTTTTCCACATGCGGCGCATCTTGCTGGCATTTTCAGTAGCTGAGTTTACAACAATTATACGCATGCTGGAAAAAATATTTGAAATTGATTCAATGGTTTAGGGGATAATGATGTTTTGATGACGTCATGTCGGTGACAAATATAAATATTTGAAAAATTGTATAAAACAGAGTTTTATTTCAAATTTTAAACGCAATTCAGCGAAGATAGAAAATGCCATTCTCTTTCAAATAACAATCTCGGATTCCCGAAATTTTGGGTTTTTGACCCCCCAAATATGGAAAAAACTGATTTTGGGGGGAAAAATCACCACAAAATCAAATTTTTAAAAGATGTTAGAAAAACCGGAATATATGTGAGAGAACTGAGTATGTACAATACCCCAACCAAATTTCAAAGCAATATCTCTATTTTTGACTGAAGTGATGGCTCGCTAAGTGTTAGGAACTTATGACATCATTTTTGTAAAATAAATTTTGTATATTTTTGTTGACAAGATACGAAACAATAATTACATTTTCTGTATTTCTGAGACAAAACTGGTCTAGAAACATGCCTTTTTCTTTACATTTATACATTTCTCATTTTGAGATTTTCTGACAGAGCAAAATCGCTGTTCTGGACGTGGTCGACCGAGGTCATTCACTTGACCTGGAAGTTCACCCGTTGACCTGAAACCTAAAAATCGCATACTGTTAGATTCCTCTCATGACAGGCAACATGCTGGTTCTTACCGCATTGCTCTAAGTTGCTTGGTTTGGAAGTTATCATGGGGGACTGTCAGACCCCCCCCCCCCCCCGTAGGGCGAAGGTGAAAAAAGCTCCCGTAGGGCGAGGGTTAAGTCCAAAATTAAGGTATGTGCTATTGAGAACGTTTGAATAACTCAAGTTGAGATGTAAATCAAGAGTTAGATGAACCTTGAGTCAGTTCTGTATCTTTCGAGAGAAGAAAAAAATAATGTGCCCGCTCCTAGGTTCACACAATCTTACGATCTTAGATCTTAGCTCGATCTTATTAACGAAAAATACCGTCCTCGGCGGGAATCGAACCCCGTACCTCCGGAGTCCGGTCCCTGACATCCCCAACCGCCACAGGTGATCATCAAGCGTCAGCTGAACATGATTCGCGTCAGCGGCATCGTGGCACGGAACTTGCTCCCCAGGAAGATGTACTTCCTGATCGGCTACACAGAAGAGATGCTAACCAACTGGCTGCAGTGCCCTGTCAAATTAGAGCTGCAAACCACGGACAGTCGAGAGGATGTCGTGTTCAAATACATCTGAGCATGCGATTCATTCACTGGGAGGAGTGTAAGAGGACGCCTGTCGTGTTTTGTGTGGATGTTTTCTGTATGAGTGTTTGATATTGAGGTGTGTGTGTCAATGAGCAGGTGTTATCGCCTGCTTTGGGATGTGCTGCAGTGCAATGCGACGTTGAGACACGTCTAGTGAAATATACATCGCGTGGTATCGTGTGTTTATTCGTTTGTTCGTCGGTCCCGCTTTGCTAAGTTCCTGTCCTGCTTTGCTAAGTTCCTGTCCTGCTTGGCTAAGTTTATGTCCTGCTTTGCTAAGTTCATGTCCCGCTTTGCTAAGTTCCTGTCCTGCTTTGCTAAGTTTCTTCCCGCTTTGCTAAGTTCCTGTCCTGCTTTGCTAAGTTCCTGTCCTACTTTGCTAAGTTCCTGTCCTGCTTTGCTAAGTTCCTGTCCTGCTTTGCTAAGTTTATGTCCTGCTTTGCTAAGTTCATGTCCCGCTTTGCTAAGTTCCTGTCCTGCTTTGCTAAGTTCCTTCCCGCTTTGCTAAGTTCCTGTCCTGCTTTGCTAAGTTCCTGTCCTGCTTTGCTAAGTTCCTGTCCTGCTTTGCTAAGTTCCTGTCCTGCTTTGCTAAGTTCCTGTCCTGCTTTGCTAAGTTTATGTCCTGCTTTGCTAAGTTCCTGTCCTGCTTTGCTAAGTGTCCTGCTTTACTACCTACCTTAACCAGAAGCCCGACATCATCCCTCTGTCTGAATTCCTAACGACAGCGACGTGAGTGCTTCCGTTTGGGTGAGGATTGGACTGTTGAAAGCACGGCGATAATACCTTTTTAGATTTTCTGTCTCCTAGGTCCTCTTTGAATGACAGTGCCTGTAGCATTGGCAACAGAAGAGCCGTCAAGTTTGCATGCAGAGGTGAATATGTAGCGCTGATGCCGCGAGACGGACGCGAGGTCTTCCGTCAACTAGGCGGAAAGTCAACGAATGAGTGGCCCGGCCCTAGCCTTGGTTCGCAGAGGCTTAAACTTCTATATATACAACTACAGTCTCCCAAAATGTGCGGTCAGGACGAGGGCCCGGTCACAACAGGGCCCGCTCCATGCAAATGTTTGATACAGACCCGTTACTGGCAGGGGCCCGATCAAGGCAGGGATCCGGTGCTGGCAGAGGCGTGATATGGGGCCCCGTCACAACAGGACCCGGTCCTCGCACATTATTGATACGGATATGCATTATTATTTATATGCACATTATTGATTGGTCAGGTCCGATCGAGGCAGGGGCCCGGTGCTGGCAAAGGCGTGATATGGGGCCCGGTCACAACTGGGTCCGGTCCTAAAACTAGTGGCTAGAGCAAACATGAACTAAATATATCCATTTACAACTGAGAAATATGCGTTTCTGTGTTTTTCCCAAAGGGTTACATTGAAAAGGTCACGATTATAACTTAAAGGAAATAGTTCACCTTCAGCATGGGGTTTTTAACTGAAATAGCAGTTTGGTAGCCCGTAGTGAGAAATCCCTATCTGCAACTGTTCTTGTCTGAAAAGACTCACCAGCCGAAGATATTTGACTTTGTGGCGAAGAAATGCGGCGCATATATGATATACCGTACCATCTGAAAGTGCCAGCACTGCATGGAGCATGCGCAGACCCATAACGCACACATAAACTTAATAATTTACGACCTTCTGTCCTGAATTGCCGCGATGTAGGACTATTTTTGAAAAGAAACCGTATTAAAAATCTAATAAAATCCTGTTCTGATAAATTTTCCGAAGGTGAACTATTTCCTTTAACCTTATGTCACCGATATAGAAAATCCGAGATGAACGAATTGTAGTCCCTAATCACCTCCTGACGTGCCATGAGTTTCATGTCGCTCGATTAGCCACTGTGCCGGTGGTGCTACCTAGAAGTTGTTTGGTGGTCAAGTTAATATATTGGTGAACCATTCCACGTTGTGGTTTAGTGCTTGATCCGTTTCCAAAAACACCGTCAAGATGAGTACATAGAGGCATACACATACATCGGTAAAGGACGCTAGTACAGATGTCTAAATCAGACGCTAAATGTTAAAGGAAATAGTTCACCTTCAACATGGGATTTTGAACTGAAATAGCGGTTTTGTAGCCCGTGTTGAGAAATCCTTATCTGCAACTTTTCTTGGCTGAAAAGACTCCAGCCGAAGATATTTGACTTTTTGGCGAAGGAATGCGGCGCATATATGATATACCGTACCGTCTGAGAGTGCCAGCACTGGTCTGAGCATGCGCAGACCAATAACGCACACCATAACATTAATAATTTACGACCTGTCCTGAATTGGCGCGATGTAGGACCATTTTTGAAAAGAAAAAAAAGAAACTGTATTAAAAAATATAATAAAATCGTGCTCTGAAAATTTTCCGAATGTGAACTATTTCCTTTAAAGGAAATAGTTCACCTTCGGAACATTTTTCAGAACACGATTTTATTATATTTTTTAATACAGTTTCTTTTCTTCTTCAAAAATAGTCCTACATCGCGCCAATTCAGGACAGAAGGTCGTAAATTATTAATGTTATGGTGTGCGTTATTGGTCTGCGCATGCTCAGACCTGTGCTGGCACTCTCAGACGGTACGGTATATCATATATGCGCCGCATTCCTTCGCCAAAAAGTCAAATATCTCCGGCTGGAGTCTTTTCAGCCAAGAAAAGTTGCAGATGGGGATTTCTCAACACGGGCTACAAAACTGCTATTTCAGTTCAAAATCCCATGTTGAAGGTGAACTATTTCCTTTAATCCCGTTTTTCTAAATGCAAATACAAATGTAATTCCTAAATGCAAATACAAATGCTAAACCATCTTTGCGCCAAAGATGAGATGTCAAATCACAGATGATTTGGTATAGCGGCGAGAAGATCTGGTATCGTACGAGCAGCCGAGGGGGCTGCCGGCAGGTTATTCCAGGACAGATGCATGGTATGAGAAAGTACTGCGAGCCAAGGAAAGCCGAAACTGAGGAAGCTGTACTCGCCACTGGCTGTTGCGCGAGTAACTCGCTGTGACACGGCCGAACGTCGGACAAATAACGACTGGACAGCTTCCGGAGTGATTGCATCATTCAACGCCTTGAAGGCTTTGATGCAGTCACGATGTTTGACCAGGTCGTCAATTTTGCTCCAGCCAAGTTGATCTAAAATAGGTGAGATGTGATAAAAAAAAATCGAGCGCCTGTCACTATCCGAGCCGCAATTTTTATTATTATTCTGTACAAGTGACAGGTTGCAGCTCCACCCCATATTGAGAGACAGTAGATGATGTGGGGAAACACATGAGCAGGAATTGGGATCTTGCGGGTATCTGGTGCGAGGGGTGACGAATTTTGTAAAGTGAAAGAAGAATGGAGTTGCACTTTTTGACAACATTTGATATATGCGCCTCCCAGGATAATGTATTGTCAAAAACCATTTCGAGCATCTTCTCGGACGGGCAGGGGCGGCGCTGGGCCCTTGAGACTAGGTAGGCAAGGCAGCAGTGGCGGCGCCAGGGGTCAAACGTAGGTGAGGCAGTCTGGAGGGGGTGGGGTGCGCTGTTTCGTGATTTTTTTTTTAAAAGTAGGTTTTCAAATATATGCAGATCACCACGATCAATACTTCACCGCAGCAAACAGTCTGTGTATATGATGTTATCCGCTTGGAATTTATTTGAAAATAGGCAAGAATTATCACGGAGATGTGCAAGTAGGTTTTCGAGTAGGTGAGGTTTTCGATTCGACGCTTAATTCTGCAGGTTGACAATAATTGTGCGACTGCAATCAGAGCCTACACATCAAATCATTAATTATATGTGAAGAACATGGCTAAGAAAAATGCATTGAAATATAATGTCCTATTTGTAATATAAATCTGGACTCCGATCTCCTTGCAGTAATATGTAACTATTACATAATTTAATGATATTTACCTTTTTTTGTTGTTGTTGTAACTATTAGAAAAAGATCCCACATTCAAAATATCCTGAAACATTTTCATCACGGCGCCTGTCACCAGAGGCGGCGCCACGGATTTCTGCCAGGGGCGGCAAAGTTGACGTACTGAGTAGGTCATGTATCCTCTACTGGGGAAAAATGCCACGGAAGTATAAAATGCTTATAAATCTCGCGACAAACAAGATTTATTTGGACACCGGACCCATACAATATTACTAGCACCCCACGATGAATTAACTATGTATCGCGTTTTTCAGATGGTACACAATTTATAATTAGCAAATAATAGTTTCTGTAAGTATACTCTTGGAACTCAGTAGGTACGTTGGACAGCGATTAGGAGAAGAAACGAGTATAATCGTTTCTTACACATGTAACGGTTGTACGATATTTCAGTGGCGCTGTTCCCTATAGGGAAACCGCCAGCCGCGCGCGGAACCGGCGTCGCTTTTGTCGTGATGGGGGGTGCGGGTGGTGCGCCGGTATTGGATCGGTGTGGAGATTGTGGCAGCACGGTCATGTGGAACCATGATGAATAGGGTCATGTGGAACAATGCAGAGGCTCGTTATCAAACTGGAGTAGTATGAGAGACGGCGACGCTACCTGAAAGGCAGGAACCCGCAACACAATATATGTAAGGCAATGTTTGAATGTTGCAGACCAGTAGGTAAAAACAAAACAAAAACATGTAGCACTGTCGGGTGCTAACGTCCGTTTGGTTAACACATCTTGACTCAGAAGGTTTTTGTATATATTGCGGGGGCGCAGCCAGATTTTCAGAAAGAGGGGGGGAAGCCCCTGGGAGAGGCCCCCACCCCCCAAAAAATACCCCTGGATATGAAAAGCTCTACGGATTTCGGCCACTTTATTTTGTGAGGCCCCTTTTTAACAATTTTTCTTCGTCTACTTTTGATGAGCTGGATTGGACCAGGACCCTCAGTATGCATTGTACTGAGCGCATTACTAATTTGTATTGTTACGTACAGGAGAGAAAACCTATCTTAGCGAAGCGGCGCGAAATTTTTACGGTTTTGCCTGATGAAGCCCAGAAATATAGGCGGTGGGCCTTGTAGAGGATAATAAGCTAAAAATGTTATTAATTAAATTCAGCGTTACGACGAACCGATGACGATGACTATGGCTTCGTTATCACGATTACTACCGATGTGACGCGGCGAAGTGGCGTGAAAATTTTAATTTAGGTCCTGGAAAACGAAATGTTAATATTAGAACCAGACCGTGAGGTGAGATGGCTTGGGGAGAAGGTCCTGGCCTGTTTCCACTATTAGCCCTTCGGTCCAGCAAATTGTGCACCGCTGGAGCAGCTTCCGGGTGCCGATCTCCTCGTCTTTGTGTTCGCGTCGCCTTTTTCGAAACTCGGCAAACTAGTTAAAGGAAATAGTTCACATTCAACATTAGTGCTAAACTGAGATAGCAGTTTTGTAGCCCGTGTATGGGAAAGCCCTATCTGCAAGTTTTCCTGACTGAAAAGACTCCAGCCGAATATATTTGACTTTTTGGCGAAGGAATGCGGTGCTGGCGAAAGAATGTTGTACTGGTTCTAGCCCGAGCAGAGGCTATACCATCAGCCAATCAGCTTGCAGCTGGTGCTAGCGAGCGAACGCCGGCCGCTGGTTGGCACATCTCCAATGCGAGTCTATCTTTACGCGACTACTTTCGAATCTGATTGGCTGAACCATTTTTTACATTCGCGCGACGTCAGGACTCTGACTCAGAGAGTATGCATATAGTTTTGATAAACAATACAAATTTACGGCCTTCTGTCCTGAATCAGCGCGATATAAGGCCATTTTTGACAATATAAAAATAAATTGTATTAAAAAATATAATACAATCGTGTTGGGTAAAAAATTTCCAAGGTGAATTATTTCCTTTAAACATGTAGCCAGATTTAAACTTAAAAGTGAGTATTTTATGAAGGGAATGGGCCCTGGGGCCAGCAATTAACGCCAAGGAGAGCCTCTGCCAGACACTTAATTAAATTATTTTTCCCATTTTCCAAATTTGTATAAGCAATTGCGAAACTTGTGTCATGTCGCGAAGCGGCGCGAAATTGCCAGTTTTTGACACTTTCAGTTTTTGACACATAGCTGGATTTTGACTGCACTGCAAAGACCATTTTTACGAACTCGATGGGAAGATAATAAGTAAGAAGCAGGAGGTTCTGGAAGAATTTACCACTCACCTATCCGTTAAATATAGCACGACAAACGATTTCCACGATGCAAGTGCCTACTTGCAGTGTAACATTGCAAGAAAATTAAATGCAGAACAAAAAGCATCACTAGAAATGCCAATTACATTTGATGAACTAACAACAGCTCTGATGTCGATGAAGAAGGGCAAGTCTCCAGGAGTTAATGGGTTCACAGTAGCCTTTTTTAAGCACTTTTGGCCATACCTTGGTCCACTCCTTTTCAGGACATTTAATTCGAATGCAGCAGGAGGCAAACTCATAAACTCGTTCCGCGAAGGCATAATCACACTCATCCCTAAGGCAGGGAAACCAGCGGATTCGGTCAAAGGCTGGAGACTTATATCACTACTCAACACATATTTCAAAATAATTTCAGCGGCTCTGTCCCGAAGATTAAAAAATGTAATGCACGTCCTTATGTCTCCGTCGCAATCAGCGTATTTAAAAGGCAGATATATAGGGGAGACTAGTCGTTTAGTTTACAATGTTATAGAGCACCTGAATATAACCGGAAAATCGGGGCTCATTCTTGCAGCTGATTTTGAAGCCGCTTTTGAAACCTTTTCCTGGCAATTTGTATCACAAGCACTGGACCATTACAACTTTGGTCCATACTATACAAACTTGATTTGTTTAGTATACCTGAATAATGCAAATTTTTCTCGCATAATGCCCGACGGTTTTCTAGGTGAAAAAATGCACTTACAACGAGGAATACGGCAAGGCGATCCAGCATCTGGCTACCTTTTCAACTTAGTTGTTGAACCCCTTGCAAGACAAATCACTAACTCTCGCAAGTTGCGAGGAATAGTTGTTGGAAACAATCATGAAGTGAGAGTTTCTCAGTATGCAGACGATCTGATAGCCTTCCTTGATGCGAGTAAGTCCTCATTAGCTGGAGCCATCCACGAATTGCGAGCATTTTCATCCTTATCTGGCCTTCGAGTGAACATAGAGAAGACAAAATGCCTACCAATTGGGCCAGAAAGCTCTACACTGAACGATATCTCACTTGACGTCACTTTTGTAGACGAAATACAAATTTTAGGCCTATTATTCACTAGGACCAACATAGATATAACAAGCAAAAATTTAGGGGCAAAAATTCCGCTTATCGACAGAGAAATTGCACAGTGGAATACACTGGCGGATCCAGCCGTCGTTTTTTTTTTGGGGGGGGGGGCAACTTTTTGTGGCAAAAAGGTACCCCATTTTTTTTTCTCCGCGGATTTGGGCCGGTTACCTTATTTTAGTATTCGAGCATAAGAAATTCACTTTTCAAATTCACAACAAAACAAAATTGGGGTTGACAAAAAAATGGGAAATCCGAGAGCCATTTTGAAGAAAATGTCTTTTCCCTTCTTTTCGCGTGTTTTATTTGCAATTTGCTTGAAAACTCTGATTTCTACGATTTGCCAAACATTTATCATTTTTCCACCAAAAGTGGCATGACATGACGTCATTAAAACGTCATTATCTCCCAAAATACTACATCAATTTCATTTAGAGTTGGTGAGAAGACTTAGACTTGATGCAGGATAAGGTACTGAAAGTTTCACGTTGATATCTATCATAGTTTTCAGGTTATTGAGAAAATCAGGGAGGGGAAGATTCTGCCCTCCCCCTCCCCCCGTGGTTCGGACAAAAAATCACATAGAGGTCAAAGGTCAAGGTCATGGGGACGAATACGATATTTTAAGCTTCGGTACCAGCTTGTGTACCCTCTAGTTTTTAGTTTACCGTCTGATTTGCTTGCAATGGGCAAAAAGGGACTCGTCGGCATCCCAGCTTGCGTCAGGAAAAACAAAAAATCACCTAGAAGTCCAAGGTCAAGGTCACAGGGACGAATACGATATTTTAAGCTTCGGTACCAGCTTGTGTACCATCTAGTTTTTTCGTTTACCGTCCGATTTGCTCGCAATGAGAAAAAAGGGACTGGCCGGCACCCCACCTTTCGTCAGGAATAACAAAAAAATACCTAGAGGTCAAAGGTCAAGGTCACGGGGACGAATACGAGATTATAAGCTTCGGTACCAGCTTGTGTACCCTCTATTTTTTTTCGTTTACCGTACGATCTGCTCGCAATGGAAAAAAGGGACTCGCTGGCACCCTAGCTTGCGTCAGGAAAAACAAAAAATCACATAGAGGTCAAAGGTCAAGGTCATGGGGACCAATACGAGATTTTAAGCTTCGGTACCAGCTTGTGTACCCTCTAGTTTTTTAGTTTACCGTCCGATTTGCTTGCAATGGGCAAAAAGGGACTCGACGGCACCCCAGCTTGCGTCAAGTAAAACAAAACATCACCTAGAGGTCAAAGGTCAAGGTCACGGGGACGAATACGAGATTTTAAGCTTCGGTACTAGCTTGTGTACCTTCTAGTTTTTTTTCGTTTACCGTCCGATTGGCTTGCAATGGCCAAAAAGGGACTCGACGGCACCCCAGCTTGCGTCAGGAAAACAAAACATCACCTAGAGGTCAAAGGTCAAAGTCACGGTGACGAATACGAGATTTTAAGCTTCGGTACCAGCTTGTGTACCCTCTAGGTTTTTTATTTACCGTCTGATTTGCTCGCAATGGGAAAAAAGGGACTCGCCGGCACGTTAGCTTGCGTCAGGAAAAACAAAAAGTCATCCAGAGGTCAAAGGTCAAGGTCACGGGGACGAATACGAGATTCTAAGCTTTGGTACCAGCATGGTGTACCCTCTAGTTGTTTCGTTTACCGTCCGATTTGCTCGCAATGGGCAAAAATGGACTCGCCGGCACCTTAGCTTGCGTCAGAAAAAAACAAAACATCACCTAGAGGTCCAAGGTCAAGGTCACGGGGACGAATACGATATTTTCAGCTTCGGTACCAGCTTGTGTACCCTCTAGTTTTTTTGTTTACCATACGATTTGTTCGCAATGAAAAAAAGGGACTCGCCGGCACCCCACCTTGCGCTAGGAATAACAAAAATAACATAGAGGTCAAAGGTCTAGGTCACGGGGACGAATACGATATTTTAAGCTTCGGTACCAGCTTGTGTGCCCTCTAGTTTGTAGTGTACAGTCCGATTTGCTTTCAATGGGCAAAAAGGGACATGTCGGCATCCCAGCTTGCGTCAGGAAAAACAAAAAATCACCTAGAGGTCCAAGGTCAAGGTCACGGTGACGAATACGAGATTTTAAGCTTCGGTACCAGCTTGTGTACCCTCTAGTTTTTTTTGTTTACCGTCCGATTTGCTTGCAATGGGCAAAAATGGACTCGACGGCACCCCAGCTTGCGTCAGGTAAAACAAAACATCACCTAGAGGTCAAAGATAAAGGTCACGGGGACGAATACGAGATTCTAAGCTTCGGTACAAGCATGGTGTACCCTCTAGTTTTTTAGTTTACAATCCGATTTGCTCGCAATGGGCAAAAAGGAACTTGCCGGCACGTTAGTTTGCGTCAGGAAAAACAAAAAGTCATCCAGAGGTCAAAGGTCAAGGTCACGGGGACGAATACGAGATTATAAGCTTCGGTACCAGCATGGTGTACCCTCTAGTTTTTTCGTTTACCGTCCGATTTGCTCGTAATGGGCAAAAAGGGACTCGCCGGCACGTTAGCTTGCGTCAGGAAAAACAAAACATCACCTAGAGGTCAAAGGTCAAGGCAACGGGGACGAATACGATATTTTAAGCTGCGGTACCAGCTTGTGTACCGTCTAGTTTTTTCGTTTACCGTCCCATTTGCTCGCAATGGGCAAAAAGGGACTCGCAGGCACCCCAGCTTGGGTCAGGACAAACACAACATCACCTAGAGGTTAAAGGTCATGGTCACGGGGACGAATACGAGATTTTAAGCTTCGGTGCCAGCTTGTGTACCCTTTAGTTTTTTCGTTTACCGTCCGATTTGCTCGCAATGGGCAAAACAGGGACTCGCCGGCACGTTAGCTTGCGTCAAGAAAAACAAAAAGTCATCCAGAGGTCAAAGGTCAAGGTCGCGGGGACGAATACGAGATTTTAAGCTTAGGTACCAGCATGGTGTACCCTCTAGTTTTTTTTTCGTTTACCGTCCCATTTGCTCGCAATGGGCAAAAAGGGACTCGCCGGCACCCCACCTTGCGTCAGGAAAAAAAAATCACCCAGAGGTCCAAGGTCAAGGTCACGGGGACGAATACGAGATTGTAGGCTTCGGTACCAGCTTGTGTACCTTCTAGTTTTTTCGTTTACCGTCCGATTTGCTCGCAATGGGAAAAAAGGGACTCGCCGGCTCCCCACCTTGCGTCAGGAATAACAAAAAATCACCTAGACGTCAAAGGTCAAGGTCACGGGGACGAATACGAGATTCTAAGCTTCGGTACCAGCTTGTGGACCCTCTAGTTTTTTCGTTTACCGTCCGATCTTCTCGCAATGGAAAACAGGGACTCGCTGGCACCCTAGCTTGCGTCAGAAAAAAAAAACACAAAAAATCACATAGAGGTCAAAGGTCAAGGTCACGGGGACGAATACGAGATTTTAAGCTTCGGTACCAGCTTGTGTACCCTTTAGTTTTTAGTTTACCGTCCGATTTGCTTGCAATGGGCAAAAAGGGACTCGACAGCACCCCAGCTTGCGTCAGGTAAAACAAAACATCACCTAGAGGGTAAAGGTCAAGGTCACGGGGACGAAAACGAGATTTTAAGCTTCGGTGCCAGCTTGTGTACCCTTTAGTTTTTTTTTGTTTACCGTCCGATTTGCTCGCAATGGGCAAAAAGCGACTCGCCGGCACCCCACCTTGCGTCAGGAAAAACAAAAAATCGCCTAGAGGTCCAAGGTCAAGGTCACGGGGACGAATACGAGATTTTAAGATTTGGTACCAGCTTGTGTACCTTCTAGTTTTGTGTTTACCGTCCGATTTGCTCGCAATGGGAAAAAAGGGACTCGCCGGCACCTTAGCTTGCGTCAGGGAAAAACCAAACATCACCTAGAGGTCAAAGGTCAAGGTCACAGGGACGAATACGAGATTTTAAGCTTCGGTACCAGCTTGTGTACCTTCTATTTTTGTTTCGTTTACCGTCCGATTTGCTTGCAATGGTCAAAAAGGGACTCGACGGCACCCCAGCT
This sequence comes from Chirona hameri, assembly GCA_036785665.1. NCBI lineage: Eukaryota > Metazoa > Arthropoda > Thecostraca > Balanomorpha > Balanidae > Chirona > Chirona hameri. The sequence goes on from JAXIVJ010006923.1 coordinate 49,781, forward strand.
TGCGTCAGGAAAAACAAAACATCACCTAGAGGTCAAAGGTCACGGTGACGAATACGAGATTTTAAGCTTCGGTACCAGCGTGTGTACCCTTTAGTTTTTTGTTTACCGTCCGATTTGCTTGCAATGGGCAAAAAGGGACTCTGCGGCACCCCAGCTTGCGTCAGGAAAAACAGAACATCACCTAGAGGTCAAAGGTCAAGGTCACGGGGACGAATACGAAATTTTAAGCTTCTGTACCAGCTTGTGTACCCTCTAGTTTTTTGTTTACCGTTCGATCTGCTCGCAATGGAAAAAAGGGACTCGCTGGCACCCTAGCTTGCGTCAGGAAAAATACAAAATCACATAAAGGTCAAAGGTCAAGGTCACGGGGACGAATACGAGATTTTAAGCTTCGGTACCAGCTTGTGTACCCTCTAGTTTTTTCGTTTACCGTCCGATTTGCTTGCAATGGGCAAAAAGGGACTCGTTGTCACTCCAGCTTGCGTCCGGTAAAACAAAACATCACCTAGAGGTCAAAGGTAAGGGTCACGGGGACGAAAACGAGATTCTAAGCTTCGGTACCAGCATGGTGTACCCTCTAGATTTTTAGTTTACAATCTGATTTGCTCGCAATGGGCAAACTCGCCGGCACGTTAGCTTGCGTCAGGAAAAACACAAAGTCATCCAGAGGTCAAAGGTCAAGGTCACGGGGACGAATACGAGATTCTAAGCTTCGGTACCAGCATGGTGTACCCTCTAGTTTTTTTCGTTTACCGCCCGATTTGCTCGCAATGGGCAAAAAGGGACTCGCCGGCTTCTTAGCTTGCGTCAGGAAAAACAAAAAATTACCTAGAGGTCAAAGGTCAAGGTCACGGGGACGAATACGAGATTTTAAGCTTCGGTACCAGCTTGTGTACCCTCTAGTTTTTTTCTTTTACCGTCCGATTTGCTCGCAATGGGCAAAAAGGGACTCGCCGTCACGTTAGCTTGCGTCAGGAAAACAAAACATTACCTAGAGGTCAAAGGTCAAGGTCACGGGGACGAATACGAGATGTTAAGCTTCGGTACCGAAGCTTAAAATCTCGAGAAAAAAAACTAGAGGGTACACAAGCTGGTACCGAAGCTTAAAATCTCGTATTCGTTCCCGTGACGTTGACCTTTAGGTGATGTTTTGTTTTTCCTGACGCAAGCTGGGGTGCCGGCGAGTCTCTTTTTGCCTATTGCGAGCAAATCAGACGGTAAACGAAAAAAGTAGAGGGTACACAAGCTGGTACCGAAGCTTAGAATCCCGTATTCGTCCCCGTGACCTTGACCTTTGACATCTGGATGACTTTTTGTTTTTCCTGACGCAAGCTAACGTGCCGGCGAGTCCCTTTTTGCCCATTGCGAGCAAATCGGACGGTAAACGAAAAAAATAGAGGGTACACAATCTGGTACCGAAGCTTAAAATCTCGTATTCGTCCCCGTGACCTAGACCTTTGACCTATAGGTGATTTTTTGTTTTTCCTGACGTAAGGTGGGGTGCCGTCGAGTCCCTTTTTGCCCATTGCGAGCAAATCGGACGGTAAACGAAAAAACTAGAGGGTACACCATGCTGGTACCGAAGCTTAAAATATCGTATTCGTCCCCGTGACCTTGACCTTTGACCTCTGGATAACTTTTTGTTTTTCCTGACGCAAGCTAACGTGCCGGCGAGTCCCTTTTTGCCCATTGCGAGCAAATCGGACGGTAAACGTAAAAACTATCGGGTAGACAAGCTGGTATCGAAGCTTAAAATCTCGTATTCGTCCCCGTGACCTGGACCTTTGACCTCTAGGTGATTTTTTGTTTTTGTTTTCTGACGCAAGCTGGGGTGCCGGCGAGTCGTTTGAGCCCCTTTGCGATTAAATCGGACGGTAAACGAAACAATAGAGGGTACCCCGTGCGATGACAATTTAGTGACCTCTGGAGGTCAAACCATTTGTCCTAGGTCAAAACAGATTGCATATTCGTGCATAACTCGATGAGATCTACACATATGCTAAGTTTGGGGAAAATCGGAACTCGACGCTGAAAACGAATACGAATACGACGCTAACTTGATGCACATGGCCAAACTTACCTTCAGAAGTATCTATTTACCCAGGGGGGTGTCATTTCCATCTCCGTAACGTGTCCACTTCTACTTATGATGTCACCCCAGTAGTCAATTCTGGCGCATGTCGTCTGCAGTCGGTTAAAACTGTTTTTCGCAAATAACTTTTTGACAAATATAGATACAGCAATGATTTTGATGTCATCGTGTTCGCCTCGTCAGAACACGTCGATTCATACAAATTCCATGTGGTTTAGGTCAAATCAAAATTTCATCGAAGGGGCGGGGCTTAGAGCCTCAGCTGGTGACCGCCGAACCGCAGGGGGACCGTAAACAAGGCCCTGACCTTTGATGACCTCTAGTGACCTCAATATTGATCTGAGCCTAAAATGATCCAGAAGATTTCGATTTGCCTTGTTTTGAGCTTTTCAACGCTGTGTTTTTCTTTTTCGTAACATTTTTACTTTCCGAGTTAGATGATATTTATTTCTCCCGAAATAGCATTAACTGCAATGGCGGAGGAGGCCGATGGATCCAAATGACGTCACGCTCTGACGTCATGATCACACAGAATCGCCGGATGACTCTACCTCCTATATATGGCCTTGTATTTACCGTGCTTCAGACAAGGCTTATATATGTCCTTCATGCCTTCGGATTGTGTCTTGCGCCACTAATGTTTCTTTTGCCTATGTCGATTGCTACCAAATTACTTCTATATTTTTTCACCAAAGAATTACTTTTATCACAAAGATAAAAAATAAGGTATCGTTTAGTCACTAACGATCACTTTTTGAGTGAACCTTTTGGAAGGGGGGGCAAACAGGCCACTTTGGGCTTGGGGGGGGGGGGGGGGGCGGCCGCCCTAAATGCCCCCCTCCCTGGATCCGCCAGTGGTGGAATAGAAGACATTTGTCCCTTCTCGGTCACCGTAATTAAATCCCTACTTCTGTCAAAGCTTGTTCATATATTTATGGCCTTACCGAACCCGTCAAAATCAACTATAAAGCAAATCGAACATCGGTTTTACAAGTTTCTTTGGAGTAACAGAAGTGATCTAGTAAAAAGAGCTAAAACCATACAGCGTTTCAGGTATGACGGCATACAAATGGTAGACCTGACTTCATTTATCAAAAGTTTGAAAACCGGGTGGATTAAGCGAGTGTACTGGTCCCAGCAAGACTGGGCTCAGCTGGCCCTGGCCGAGTTGCCACCGGTCGATTCCCTGGTATTATACGGGTCCAAGAAACTGACTGAAGTGGCGAAAGAGCTACAAAATTCGTTTTGGGTAGACGTAGTGCAAGCATGGGTTGATCTTATGGAGTATCACAAACCGGATACCCCCCAAATATTGACAGATCCAATTTGGTTTTCAGAATACACGAAATACACGAATAGCGTGATACAAAAATGGAATAAAAATGGTCTAAGATTCATAGGTGATCTCGTAGACCCTGTGGCAGGTCAGTTATACACCAGGGAAGAGCTAAATAGAAGGTTTAATATAAAAATGACATTTCTTTGTCACCACTCTCTGGTCTCAAGCCTACCGCCGTCGGTGCGAGACTGCAACTTGCAGCAAAGCCTTACGCAACCAACTCTCCCATACAAAATAGCTTTGCTGAGCAAGAATACTGAAACCACTCACTTAGCATACCGATAATTTGTTAACTCACTTAGGTCAAAATATTCCAACGCTCAGGAAAAGTGGACAAATAAAGGGTTAAAGACATAGGGGCGGCTCACGAAGGTAGCATGGATGATATACGGATGGCCACGGACAGCACATTTATTCAATCATTTCACTTTCGTATAGTCTCCAGAATCATAACAACAAACCGGTTCCTATATGTAATAGGCCGGTCTGAGCACGCCCTATGCAGTTTTTGTTCAAATGCAGTCGAAACTCTAGAGCACTTGTTTTGGTCATGCCCTACTGTCCAAAACTTTGTGAGGAATGTACATGTAAAGCTGTATGAGTCGTTTAATACCACTCTGTATTTCGAAAAAGAAAAATGGTTTTTCCCCACGTTAGAAAATCTCTCCAAAATAGAAATCCTTATAATCACTCTTGCTAAGCTAGTAATCTACAAATCACGAAACAAAAACAAACCACCGACGGTCGTCCACTTTATAAACCTATTGCGGCTTGAGGCCGAGCAAGAACGAGGTTCGGCAAGAATTATAAATCAAATCGAACGGTTTGATGATAAATGGGGTGCCATCAGCTAAGTCCTCACGACAGTATAAAGTAGGTAACTCGCACGGCATCTCTGAAGAAGATCCCGGACCACCCGCACCGGAGTCCCCCTGGGCCAGGCGCCTGCGCTTGGGCGCTGCTTGCCGTACCCGTATGCGGCTTACACCACTCGTGGCTTCAGAATAACATACACGCACACGCACACGCACACGCACACGCACACGCACACGCACACGCACACGCACACGCACACGCACACGCACACGCACACGCATACGCACACGCACACACACACACATACACACACTCACACTCACATATGCCATGTTTCATGTTATGATGTCACGCGATGATGCAGCGACGCGATGTTTTCCCGTTGGACAATTAGGTCTGTGGTAGTACAGATGCGAATGAGTCGGTGTATGGCAGACAGTTACCATAGGTATAGGTGAGACATACAAGACGGTCCTTGTGCGCTGTGAGGAATGTGAATATTGGTCGTGTCTCAATAAATGGAAAAGAAGAAGAATAGGATAGGCCCCCGTCCTTTCCCTGCCCGGGCTAACCCGGGACCGGCCCTCAGCATGAGCTGCGGGGCCGGTCGTGCGGGGCGCCAGCCCCGCTGGTCGACGGCTCGCACGCCCGGCCGGGGGCGTGGGGGCGCCGCTTCGCGAACTGGAGCCGCTGCAAAACGCGAGGCGGCGCGGGCGGGGGTCGCCCATGATCGCTCATGATTACTTATAGGATGTACTGTATGCTGAACTGCAGTGGTGCACACAGGTTATATTTCGGGGGGGGGGGGGGGGGGGGGGGTCAGAGCCCTCAAAGCGGGCCCCCTTGTGAGCGGGCCCCCACCCGTTTTTAGAAAACTTCGCGGATTTCGGTCACTGGTTTTTGAGCGGGCCCCTACAGCATGGGACCTGGGACATTATAATTTTCTTGTCAATGTCGTGTAAGATGACTGCGTGTGCTACTGATGTGCGAATTTTAGGTGCGTGTGCTACTGATGTGCGGTACAACTGTCGAGAGTAAATTTGACGACATGAGGTAAATGACAACAACAAAAATGATATTTTACAGGTTAGGCAGGTTAGGCAGGTAAATGACAACAACAACAATTATATTTTACAGGTTAGGCAGGTTAGGCAGTCCGATCCCCGGTAGTTATGTCATCATCATCATCGTTGGGGTTTTAGTGCGCCTCGACTACGTCATTCGCGCCCACCATCATGTTGCCAAAAGTTGCCATAAACCATTTCCTGAAGCAACAATGGACAATGTAAAGAATACGTATCAATATCAAATACGCCCGTATCAAGAATTTGCAAGGATCGGGCCCTGTTGTGACCGGGCCTTCGTTTTGACCGGGCCGGCCCTATATCACGTCTTTCCCAGCACCGGGCCCCTGCCTCGATCGGGCCTGACCAAGACCGGCCCCTACCAGAAACGGGCCCGCATCAAGAATATGCAAGGACCGGGCCCTGTTGTGACCGGGCTCATATCACGCCTTTGTCAGCACCGGTCCCCTGCCTCGATCGGGCCTGACCAAGACCGGTCGAGGCAGGGGACCTCTACCAAAAACGGGCCCGTATCAAGAATATGCGAGGACCGGGCCCTGTTATGACCAGGCCCTCGTCCTGACCGGGCCCCATGCCACGCTTTTGCCAGCACCGGCCCATGCCTCGATCAGGCCTGACCAAGACCGGGCCCCTACAAGAAACGGGCCTGTATCAAGAATATGTGAGGACCGGGCCCTGTTGTGACCGGACCCTCGTCCTGACCGGGCCCCATGCCACGTCTTTGCCAGCACCGGGACCCTGCCTCGATCGGAACTGACCAAGACCGGGCCCCTTCCAGAAACGGGCCCGTATCAAGAATATGCAATGACCGGGCCCTGTTGTGACCGGGCCCTCGTTCTGACCGGGCCCCATATCACGCCTTTGCCAGCACCGGGCCCCTGCCTCGATCGGGCCTGACCAAGACCGGGCCCCTACCAGAAACGGGCCCGCATCAATAATGTTCAAGTACCGGGCTCTCGTTCTGACCGGGCACCATATCACGCCTTTGCCAGCACCGAGCCCCTGCCTCGATCAGGCCTGACCAAGACCGGGCCCCTACCAGAAACGGGCCCGTGTCAAGGATATGCGAGGACCCGGCCCTGTTGTGACCGGGCCCATCATCCCATGCCACGCCTTTGCCAGCACCGGGCCCCTACCTCGATCGGGCCTGACTAAGACCGGGCCCCTACCAAGACCGGGCCCCTACCAGAAACGGGCCCCTCAGAAATACGGGCCCCTCAGAAATTTCGGGGGGGGAGGAGGGGTCAGCTGACCCCTTTGACCCGCCCTGCGTGCGCCACTGTTGAACTGTACTCTACTGTATGTTTTTCAAGGTATTTTTGGGTGACAAATATACTTTTTTGAAGAAAAAACCCGAAAAAAACGATAAATTGTTATTTTTTCCCGCAAAAAGTGTGTGGGGGAGGGGGGAAGGGTCGATCCTCCCCCGCCTTCTAAAAGTGGGGGAGTTTTCCCAGACCTCCCCCCCCGACCCTCCCGTCGGCGACGCCCCTGGCTGACAAATATTGCAGCACACACGCTCCTGAAAGGAAAATTATTAAATTGTTTTGTACTACCATCACCCCCCCCTCCCCCCAATGGCCCTCTGGATAAGCTCGAGATGGCCCAGAACAGACTCAATGGCCGCCTGACAAGCCAAGAGGCCCCTGAGCAGACTCGAATAGCCCCTGTGCAGGTCCGAGAGGCCCCTGAACAGGATCAATAGACCATTGGGAAAGCTCGAGAGGCCCCTGAACAGACTCGAATGGCCCCTAGGCAGGTTGAAGAGGCCCTTGACCAGACTCAATGGGTCACTGGGCAAGAAAGCTCGAGAGGCCCCTGGGCAGGTTCGAGAGGCCCCTGAACACTCAATGGCCCCTGGGCAAGCTCGAGAGGCCTCTGGGCAGGCTCTAATGGCCCCTGGGCAGGTTCGAGAGGCCCCTGAACAGACTCGATGGGCCTCTGGGAAAACTATAATGGCCCCTGGGCAGGTTCAAGAGGCCCCAAAACAGACTATAATGGCCCCTGGCCAGACTCGAGGGGCCCCTGAACATACTCAATGGGCCCCTGACATGCTCGAGAGGTCACTGGGCAGGTTTGTTGGGCCGTGGGTAGACTCAATTGGCCCCTGGACAAGTGGGCATGCTCTAGAGGCCCCTGGGCAGGTTTTTAGGGCCCTGAGTGGGCTCAATGGGCCTCAGGGCATACTTGAAAGGTGCCTGGGCATGTTTGTGCGCCCTTAAGTGGGCTCAAGGGGCCCATGTACATGCTCGAGGCCCCTGGACAGTTGTTAGACCCTCGGTGGGCTCAATGGGCCCCTGGGCCGGCATCGAAAGCCCTTCAGTGTCACTGAGGGTCCTCGACATGCACCAGAGTGATCCTTGCCTGGTTTGAGGGCTCCTCTGTGACTTTTTGAAAGCCATTTAGGTAATGCAAATGGTATCTAGGCCAATCTCGGCGGTGCCCCCTGTGACCCGTAAGGGGGGGGGGGGGCAATCCCCCCCCCCCTGCAGGAGCGACAGTGAAACACGTCCGAGCGTCGTGAGCGTCCGCGGAAGAAGGGTTGAGAGATACCTCTGTTCCCGCGCAGTGAGGCCGACCCCTTGTGTCCTGATTGGTCTAAATAAGGCTACTCCCGATTGGTCGAGAGGCGAACCAATCAGTCGAACCCACCACTGCGCATCTGTCCGGCGGACCGGACCACAGTCACAGGTTCACAGGGTGGACGCTCGACGGCGGCTCTCCGTTAATGTTGACGCCATCAGGCCTGGCGCCAGTTCGGCGCCGACTCAACACCGTCGTCTGGGCCGTCGGGGCGGCGGCCGCTGACCAGGCGTCGGCGGCAGCCGCTCGGGTCATGGTGTCAGCAGAGGCCCGGCGGGGATCGACCCATGAGATGGTGACGGGGGACGGGAACGTGTTCGGGTTCCGTCCACCTCACAGATGAGATCCTCGCTCGTAGGTATATTGTTGGTAGACACGGTACGCACACCACCTCGCGCGAGCCCAGTCCGCGCGGCACTGACTCGGGTCGGCCGGGTCGGGCGAGGTCGCGGGGCCGCGGGGCGCGGCCGTGGCGCGCGCTGCCCGGGCGCTCCCGTGACGCGGGAGCGTCGTTGAATACAAACCCACACATGCCCCCCGATACATGCGAGGTACGGTCGAATCATTACATCGTCTCGATCAGACGCTCTGGGCGTCTTCTTGTACGTCTCGATCGGCGAGGCATCGGGCGCGGGCTCGTGATGTCGGCGCGATCAGTAGGCGTCGCTGAGGCCGTCGCAGATGGCGCCACCTGTGGCAGCGGCGGCAGCAGCGAAGTCGCGGCAGATGTCGCGGCTGCGGGCGCCGCATGTGGCGCCGCGGCTGCCGGCGGGGCGCCGGCAGCCGCGGCGCCAGCGCCGGCCCCGTGAGGCACCGCGGTAGACGTCGGGTCAGGAGCGGCACCAGTCTGCAGACCGTCGGGGGAGGCGTGTCCGTAGCGGCGGCGGATGTGTCGGCGGTTGCGACTCAGCACCCGGCCACTCTGGAGTTTGACGAAGTATCGCTGATGTTTTCCGACTTCGACGATCACGCCGTAGCGGCCCCAGCGCTTCGTGTCACGATTCTGGACCGCTACCCGGCTGTCGACCTTCAGCGCCGGCAGATCAACTGCGCGGGAGTTGTATCGCCGCTCCACATGCTCTTGTCGATGGGCGGCAGCGGCTTCTGCTTGGTCAGCCGCGTGCTGCCACTCGGCGGAGAAGTTCCGCCGGTGCGCTGGCAGCATGTCACGCACGGGATGTCCGTACAGGATCTCAGCTGGGCTGCGTCCGTCGGGTCCTGGCGTGTTCCGATGCTGCAGGATGCCCTGAGTCCAGAGGTCGCTGCTTAGCTGCCTCATCTCCGGGTCCCAGCACCGTCTGATGAGCTTTTTCGTTGCCTTCACGGCAGCCTCGGCTCTGCCGTTGTACTGAGGGTATTCGGGCGATGAAACTCGATGTGTGACGCCCCACTGCCTCAGGAACGTCTGGAAGGCTTTGGCCTGGAACTGCGGTCCTCCATCCGTCCACAGCGTATTGAAGGCGCCGGTGTTGACAGAAGATGTCCGCCTGGCGTCTATATGGTGGTGCGTGAGGCATGCCGTCCCAGGTCCTGGACAAACTGCCATCCGGAGCAGTGTCGACCGTGACCAGGACTTGTGCCCCCGTAGTCGCCGAAGTCCATCGATGCTTCTTCGAACGGTCGGGTCGCGCGCGGTCGATGAACCAGCGTCTCTCGCGGCAGTGACGGTAGGTCCTTCTGACACGGCCCGACACCGACGGACGACGTTCTCGATGTCGTTATCGATGCCCGGCCAGAAGACGATCAGTCTAGCACGCTGCTTAGTCTCTCTTTGCCGAGATGACTGCCGTGAAGCTGCTGGAGAATCTGTCTCCGAAGTGTGGCGGGGATGACGAGTCGGCGGCCGTAGACCACGAGGCCGTCATCCACGATGAGCTGCTCATGGCGGGCCAGTACGGTCTCAGCTCCACTGGGAGGTCAGCCTTACGGCTGGGGGAAGCCGGAGAGGACAGTCTCATGTAGCAGTTGGGTAGGTGGCGTCCTGCTCAGCAGCTGCTCGTGCTTCATCGACGCGAAGGTCGTCGTTGGCGATCGCTCCGATATGCGCTGCAGTAGAAGTAAAGTCTTCCTCTGGATACAGCTTGTCCACCTCATCTCCCTCCGTCGCGACGGTGACCGGACTCCTGGAGAGGGCGTCAGCGGCGAGATGCAGAGAGCCTTTGACCCAGTGGGCCGTGAACGGACCGAGCTCATGCCAGTTTCAGCTTGAGGCGTTGAAGTCTGGGATTTTCGATCTCGTCCAGCATCTTCGAGTTGATGATAGGCACCAAGGTCTGTGGTCTACGTAGAGATCGAAGTGCTGTATTCCCGCCAGGAACAGTCGCCCTTTGGAGAACAGCCCACACGACTGCGGCGAGCTCCAGCTCGATGGCTGCATACCGGGACTCAGTGTGGCAGTGACGAAGCGTGAGCCGGCCTGCACCACCCCTCCAGGTGTCGTCGTCCTGCTTCTGCTCCAACAGAAAACCCGGAAGCCGTTGAGAGCAACTCGCGTCGGTCGAGAGACGGGTCGGCAGGCTCGGGTCGTAGAAGGCGAGTGTCGTCGGCGACAACAGGAGCTCCTCGCCTTCAGGAAAGCCTCCTGGTGAGTGTCCTCCAGCAGAAGTCTCGTTTGCGCTCAGCAGCGCCCTCAGAGGCTGCATGTGGCGGGCGACGCTGTCGGAGAACGGCGCGATCTGATTCACCAGACCGAAGAAGCTGCGGAGACTGCTGATCTCCACTGGAGCAGGGGAAGTTTCTGATGGCGTCGGTAAGAGCTGGGTCGGGTCGGTAGCCGTTCTGCGAGACGATGAACCCGGCGAACGTCACCGACGGCTGCATTGAACTGCACCTTAGCGCGGTTCAGGGAGACGCCGTGCTGACGACAGCGCTGCAGGAAGAGACGCACACGCTGCATGAACTCCATTCAACGGGTCCGACCGTATAGTGATGACGTCATCCACCAGGCGCTTCATGCCGGGAAGGCCCTTGGAGACACTTGTCCATGCGGCGGTTGTAGTGATCGCTTATGGATGAGACGCCCGTAAGAGCGCGCTTGTACATGTAGCGTCCGGACGCCTTGATGAATGTCGTGAGCGGCTGACTCTGCGCTCGAGAGGGCACTGGTGATAGCCCCTTCAGAGCATCGAATCGGCGAAGAACCGTGCTTCCTCCGACACGATGCAGTGTCACGCACTCGAGCGGTGTGGAGGACTGGTAGAATTCCGTTGGACGGAGTCGTTCAGCCGGGAGAGGTCTACGCAGAGACGCACACCAGCTCCGTTCTTCTTCTCGCAGACAACGATCGGTGGCACACCACGGAGTAGGCTCGGTGACAGGTGTATGATGTCGTCCATCTCCAGCTTCTGAAGCTCCTTCAGAAGAGGCTCCCGCAGTGCGAAGGGCACTCGGCGGGGTGCTGCGACGGCGAACGGAGTGGCGTCCGGTCGGAGACGAATCTCGAACTCTTCACCAGGCATCACCTTGATGACGCCGTCGAAGACGTCGGCGAACTCGGAGAAATCGTTTCTGAGGCAGATTCTGGCGATGCGGCATCGGTTGAAGTAGTCGTCCGTTTTGTCGAAGTCGCAGCTGAAGTCGCTGCTGGCGAACCGGCTGTGGGGCAGCTGACACAGGCCACGTCGTCGCAGCAATGGTCGCTGGCCGCGTTGGCTGCCGACGCGGCCGCTGCTGACGCTGTCGCGGGAAGCGTCGCTGCCGATGCCATCGCTGTGTGCCCGGCTCCTGGCGGGGCCACCGCGGGTGTTGCGCGCGTCGGCGCCAGCGCGGACACCGCGCGTGTCTCTGCAGGTGACGCTGCGGTCGCCACTGCAGGTGGCGCTGCGGGCGATCTCGCCGGTCGCGCTGTGCATCTCCCCGCAGGTGACGCTGCGGTCGTCACTGCAGGTGGCGCTGCAGCGCCCTCGCAGCCGGTGGCGCTGCTGGCGCGGCCGCTGCTGCCCGCGCGGGAGCTTGTCTCTCCGCGCGACGATTGGTAGATTCTTCCACGCTGGTTGCAGGAATCTGCGCAGGGTAGTTGGAGGCGAGTATCCGGAGGGCGCGGGCTACCCTCCACGACAGGAGAAGTCCCGTCACTCCCTTCAGGAAGTGGATGTCGTCACAAGTTGTGACGTCACCAAACTTCAGCTCGGCTGGCAGCATGCCAAGCGTGCGGATGAGTCGTCCGTCTGCAGCTCTGGGTCTCTCCGTCGAGTCCAGGAGGTTGTTGATGTGGCCGCCGATGGCGTCCAGGAAGTCTGCCCCGGCGACTGTGATGTCGGCGCCGCTGTCGGGGAGCGCCGACACGCCAACAGCCGGCGGCAGCGTCATGGCGGTGACCGTCAGCTGAATCCTCGGAGCACCGTCACTGGACGTCGAGGCGATGACAGCCGACGTCACAGCGTGGTGGGTCGTCCTCGGCCTCTGGTTGGTGTCGATCTGGCTTCGACACACGGCACGGAAGTGTCCGATTTTTCCGCAACGGGAGCACTGCTTCCCGCGGGCGGGGCACACCGAGGGCGTCCGATGCACCAGGCCACAGCTGCGACACACAGCTTCCTCACTGGGCACCGGCCGCGGCGGGGGAGGCGGCCCGCGGCGCGGGCGCCGGGCGGCTCCGGCCACCCGGCAGGCGGCGGCCGCGCCGTCCCCGCCAACGATGGCGGTGACGTCACGGTCCGCGGCCTCCTCCGCGCGGCAGACCTCGACGGCGGTGGCGAGAGTCAGGTGCGGGGTAGCGCAGAGTTTTTTCATCACACCCGGGTCACGGAGTCCCACTACGAGTCGGTCACGGGTGAGGCTATCACGGCACTGCTCACAAAAGTTAC
>JAXIVJ010006924.1:0-63668 GCA_036785665.1 Chirona hameri
CACACAAGGGCGTCACCACTTTCTGAAAGTTGGGGGGACGGAGGCATTTTGGAGTCGACTATTTCCATACAACGCCCATGGCTAATGTTAAAATCCAAAAATGTGGGGGGATCGCCCCCCCCCCCCCGCCCCCGCCCCGCTTCCGACGCCCATGCGAGCATATGCACAACATTTTAGGTAATCTGTAGGTATGCATACATAATTAGTTCGGATAACATGCGAACTTGTAAATTCATAAGTGTTCCAAAGCTAATCAATAGCGTTAGGTTCGAATCGATCTTGAATTCCTCAGCTGTGCATAGATAACGTGCCTCGCAGTCAAAATGTAAACATGACTCAAAATATGTGTCATTGACTGACAGTGGCTGCTGTATTCACCTCCTGATTCAGTCTCTGATTATGATGATGATTTGGGCTGCAGGGCACCGCATCAGCCTCTGAACAAATAGCTATTACAGTAATTTAATGCATTCAGTTGGTATTGTAGACATGTGAATGAACTCTCCACTATGAAGGTTAATCACATGAACCGGTTTTCTCCACATTTGACTAATCCGTGTTTGTTTGCCTTCTCGTTGCAGCTGTTTGCACTAGCCGCTCTGCTTTGGATAGCAGCTGCAGACGATCCTGAACCGGTTCATCAAGTGGACAGCAAGCTGCCGGTCGTCCACCGCACGAGGCAAATAGCCCGGTCCCAAACTCTGCCTCGGCATCAGCAGCAGCAAATTCTATCCAACGACAATCACGGCTCCTTCTCCGACATCGGTGTGCAGTCTTCTATCACACGTGGCCCAAACAGAAATCCATTCAACCCTCGACCAAATGCAAGAACAAGTTTCTCATCTAGAGCTGCGGAGCAGGAATTTTTCTCCTCCGATGACGGCAACCAAAACGGTTAATATTTGACGGAAATGCTCAGAGATTCGGTGCTCCCCGCAGTCATCCCGAACAAGTCATCAGAACAAACTTCAATGACCCATCTACGGCCTTCCGTAGCAGCGATGACAGCTCGTTTGACACTCAGCCTCGTCTGACTGGCCCCACCTCATCTAACCGTCCCGGCACCGAATTCTTCTTGGTTGACGATGATAACAACCAGGACCAATTCCTCGTCATTGACCGGCCTCAAGAGTTTGGAGACTCTCGTAGTCGCGCGTCCCCCCAAACGTTCCTCTCTGCTGCCCCTGGGCCGAGGGCACCGTCTCGCCGCGTCGAAGAAAGGCCCTCATCGCAGAATCGTGACCGGTTTTCAAGCTCCAGCTTCATCAGAAGCAGTGCCGACCGATTCGTTTCCTTCACTGACGATGACGACAGCAGCCGACGCTTCTCCAGCCAACCCTTCTCTGGAAGGAGACAGCCCAGCAGGCAGCTGTCTGGCAGCAGCGCGAGCTTTTCGTCATCATCCACCGATGATGACCAGAACTCCTTCGACATTCCTTCGGAAGGAAGGCGGGATGCATTGCACGGGAGATCTTTCTGGAGTCGTCCGAGGCCTTCGGTCTCCACCGCGGGAGTCCAGAGATCGTCACCGTTCGACGACGGTGACTCGAGCCGAAATATCATTCACCAGCAGGTTCGGAGACCGATCACACGTCATCAGCAGCAGGTACCGAGAAGATTCAGCTCCTCGAGGAGACCAGCGGTCCTGCGCAGCAGCAGCACCAGGAAACCCGCCATCCGGCGCGCCAGCAGCATCACGAGACCCACCTTCACCAGGAGAACTCCAGTCCAGGCCAACGGCCGCCAGAGCTCGTCCAGCTTCTCCAGCGGCACGGCCAACGGATTCGCTAAGTTGCGTGACGTTGACGACCAGTATACCACGCGAGGCCGGCACTCCGGAGCCATCAGTCAGAGCAAGACACATGTTATCCAACATCCCGGCCACGCCACCAGCTTCTCGACCTTTTCAATTTAGGGCTCCACTACTAAATGGTAAAAGGTTGTTTATTTGAATATGTTTATTCTGAGTATGAGTCGGAAATATTTTCAGACCAAATGAGTCACTTTTAAGATAAAAGTATCACAATGGCTGTCTGTCTGGCAGCGTTGTTAGTGACACAAACTCTCAATTACGAAAATTTGCCCTAAAATTACAGGACTGACAATGCTTTAGGACATATTTTTGTATATAAAATCTTCTGAAGTTTATTGTTGAGCCTCATTTAATGCAAAAAAGTATAATGAAGTGTAACCTCATGCTCATATTAGTATCAAATAACAAAAGAAAATCAAAAATATATTTTCGGCTATGAGCCTTCTTCAGTGGATAATTAAGAATTAAGCACTGAAAATTACACGGGAGCACTGAAGAAGGCTCATAGCCGAAAATATATTTTGGATTTTCTTTTGTTATTTGATACTAATATGAGCATGAGGTTACACTTCATTATACTTTTTCTAATAATTATGCTCAGAATAACATTTGAAACAATTAAAACTCATTTAATACTTCGACTTTGGATGTAGCAATTGTATCTTCTTCTTTTGTTATTCAATTTCAAATTTGTTTGAAATTATACAAGCGGTCAGAAAGGAAAGAATAGATCATGTGTTTCAATGGACTTTAAAACTTTCACCTTACTTTAACATAAACTTAGTATAGGTACTATGTACGTACCTATTCCTTCGTTTTAAAGGCAACGTATCCCCATTTCACGGCTCCGATTCCATTGACTGACTTCTACCCCCATGGTGGCATGAACAGTCACCTCTTAAAGCGATGACGATGAATATTTCTCTTCCAATTTGTGTCGGTCGGATCTGTTGACATGCTGCCCCAGAAGCGACAAACATGACCCATTTCTTTTGCAGTTAGGCTTATGATGATATGTAAAACTGGATGCGAACAAAGTTTGCAGACCTGTTGAATCGATCACTACTGTATGGCTATCTTTGTGTTGACGGAGCGAAACCATCTACCGGTCCGTCTCTAGAACGTCTTCTGCTAGACCGTGGTCCATGTATTTATTCGCTTCTCTGTTGCATAATGTAAGTTAGCGAACAGTTTTTGGTAGGCTGAATGGTATGCGTGTGACGCAAATCGGCTTTGTATGACAACTCGAAATGGTGAATCGCAAATATTGCGTTATGCTTAGTTGTGCTGAGATTAGCATTATTTGTTGGTTTCGTTTGAGGTTTATTAGCTCTTTTTGACATGATCGATTTATATTTAGAAGAATATACCACTCTTTTAAGGATTTGTTTTGTATTTTTCAATATGGTAACGTGACTGGATGCAATTAAGAAAATGCACGCTTAACCAACACCTGCAGGCCTCTGTCTCTGTCTCTACCAGGGGCGCAGCCAGGGGGGCAAGGGGGGCAATTGCCCCCCCCCCTTACGGGTCACAGGGGGCCCCGCCGAGATTGGCCCAGATACCATTTGCATTAGCTAAATGGCTTTCAAAAAGTCACAGAGGAGCCCTCAAACCAGGCAAGGGCCACTCTGGTGCATGCCAAGGGCCCTCAGAGACACTGAAGGGCTTTCAAAGCCGGTCCAGGGGGCCTCTTGGGCATGTCCAGGGGCCCATTGAGCCGATCGGCCCAAAAAACTGTCCAGGGGCCTCTCGAGCATGTCCAGGGGCCCATTGAGCCCACTTAAGGGCGTAAAAACATGCCCTTAAGTGGGCTCAATGTAAAAACATTTAAAGCATGCCCTGGGGCCCATTGAGCCCACTCAGAGGCCCCCAAAACCGGCCTAGGGGCCTCTAGAGCATGTCCACTTGTCCAGGGGCCAATTGAGCCCACATACGGCCTAACAAACCTGCCCAGTGGCCTCTCGAGCATGTCCATGGGCCCATTGAGTATGTGCAGGGGTCTCGAGCCTGGCCAGGGGCCCATTATAGTCTGTTTTTGGGCCTCTTGCCCAGGGGCCATTATAGTTTTCTCAGAGGCCCATCGAGTCTGTTCAGGAGCCTCTCGAACCTGCCCAGGGGCCATTAGAGCCTGCCCAGAGGCCTCTCGAGCTTGCCCAGGGGCCCATTGAGTCTGTTCAGGGGTTTCTCGAATCTGCCCAGGGGCCTCTCGAGCTTACCCAGGGGCCCATTCAGTCTGTTCAAGGGCCTCTTGAACCTGCCTAGGAGCCATTAGAGTCTGTTCAGGGGCCTCTCGAGCTTTCCCAATAGTCCATTGATCCTGTTCAGGGGCCTCTTGAACCTGTCCAGGGGCTATTAGAGTCTGATCAGGGGCCTCTCGGCTTGCCAAGGGGCCATTGAGTCTGTTCAGGGCCCTCTCGAGCTTATCCAGAGGCCCATTGAGTCTGAGAACGGAGCCCTCGAGCCTGCCCAAGGGTTGCTAGCCGTCGCCTGGAGCGCCTGTTATAGTTGGAGCACTTGCTAGCCGTGGTCGGCGCAGTCATAATGAGCTGTAATGTGCTGTACTCTGACCCACCTGGTGCAATGTTTGCTTGCGTTTAAAAATGGTAATTTGATAAGTCTGATGCGTTTTTGAATTCGAGGGGGGGGGGGCAGGTGGTAGTACAAAACAATTTAACAATTTTCCTCTCAGGAGTGTGTGTGCTGCAATATTTGTCAGCCAGGGGCGTTGCCGACGGGAGGGTCGGGGGGAGGTCTGGGCAAACTCCCTTCACTTTTAGAAGGCGGGGAAGGTGGGGGGGGTCGACCCCCCCCCTTTTTGCGGGAAAAATTAACAATTTATCGTAAAAATTGACTTTGCAGTGCAGTCAAAATTCAGCTGTCAAAAACTGAAAATTTTCGCGCCGCTTCGCGGCATGACATAAGTTTCGCAATTGCTTATACAAATTTGGAAAATGGGAAAAAGAATTTCATTCAGTGTCTGGCAGAGGCTCTCCTTGGCGGGAATTGCTGGCCCCAGTGCCCATTCCCTTCATAAAATATTCACTTTTAAGTTTCAAGCAGGCTACATGTTGAGCTAGTTTGCCGAGTTCCGAAAAAGGCGACGCGAACGCAAAGACGAGGAGATCGGGACCCGGAAGCTGCTCCAGCGGTGCCCAATTTGCTGGACCGAAGAGCTAATAGTGGGAACAGGCCAGGACCATCTCCCCAAGCGATCTCACCTCACGGTCTGGTTCCAATATTAACATTTCGTTTTCCAGGACGTAAAATTCACATTTTCACGCCACTTCGCGGCGTCACATCGGTAGTCATCGTCATAACGAAGCCATAGTCATCATCATCGGTTCGTCGTAACGCTAAATTGAATGAATAACATTTTTAGCTTATTATCCGAGCTACAAGGCCCACCGCCTATATTTATGGGTTTTATCAGGCAAAACCGTAAAAAAATTCGCGCCGCTTCGCGGCGCTAACTAACAAGTGCATACATACCTACTATAACATGAAAATTAACAAAAAAAAATCCTGTAAAGGCTTAAATACACTATCAAAATGGGGGGACATTTGTCGTCATTTCAGCCGCCCCACACTCAAAAGCCGACCCCCACCTGTTGTCAGCTAAGATATGTTTTCTCTCCTGTATGTAACAATACAAACTAGTAATGCGCTCAGTACAATGCCTACTGAGGGTCCTGGTCCATTCCAGCTCATCAAAAGTAAACGAAGAAAATTTGTTGAAAAGGGGGCCTCACAAAATAAAGTGGCCGAAATCCGTAGAGTTTTTCATATCCAGGGGTATTTTTGGGGGTGGGGACCCTCCCAGGGGCTTGCCCCCCCCCCCCCCCCCCTTCTGAAGGTCTGGCTGCGCCCCTGGTCTCTACCAACACCTGCAGGCCTCTGTCTCTGTCTCTACGAACACCTGCAGGCCTATGTCTCTGTCTCTACGAACACCTGCAGGCCTCTGTCTCTGTCTCTACGAACACATGCATGGGCAGCCTGAAATTAACTTAAAAATAGACCAGCCCACCATGAGCAGTCATATCACGCATGAGTATAGACGAAACTCCTAAGGCCGGTTACCATTCCGACCGTTAGGATCGGAAGGTAACGGCATCGGGTGACGGTGTCGGGGTGAGAGTGTCGGGGTCAGGGTGTCAGGGTGTCAGGGTGAGTGTGTATAAGTGAGAGGGTTCGCAGGCGCCGCCGGCGGCCCGGACCGCCCGCGGTCCCGGTCAGCCCGACCAACCCTTCTGGCCGACAGTCGCGCCGCCCTCGACACCATGTGTTTCGCCTCACGGACTCAGGAATTCGGCCCGTCGCCTGTTCCTGTCCGGCCCGCCGGCTTTCTCATACCGCCGCCGCCACCGCCGCCGCCGCCGCCGCCGCCACCGCCGGCGAAAATCGAGCTGCGTGTCCTGATTATCTGGCTCCGGATCTGCTGCCGCTCTCCGGAGCGGCAGCAGATCCGGGAGCCGGCGGCACCGCGTCCTCGTCCGCAGACATGGACAGTGAACTAACGCTCAGAGGATCGCAGTGGCTGTGCCACCAAGCAGAAGCAGTCCGAGAACATAACGACCATTTACAGATACAAATGACAGATACAAATGACAGGATTTAACGGAGAGAGATTTGTTAGCTTTAGCAGGGAAAATTACACATTTCGTGGCTCGTATCAGTATATGTATGCCATTTGCCTCCCTTCACCTTATAGTACTACGGAATGCTGAAATCGCTCGCTTTTGGACATACCCACAGTTCGATGCAGTTACATTAACCCTCTCCCGGGTAAGGGGGTCGATGCCACCCCTCTCCCCTCGGTTTTTCGGGAATAACTCGCGTAGTTATCAACCGATTGTAATTCAACTTTGAGCACCCTACTTGTGAACAAATTGACACATACTCTGAAATTTTTTAACTTCTATCCCACATGACCCGTGACCTATGATCTGTTTCTCAAGGTCATGGCAGGCGGCAGTTTCTAGGTCATTTTGTGACGCTGAGTTCAAATCTGGGATCCATCTTACATAATTATATGTTACATTCGGGTCGTGCGCTTCCACAGGTCAACCCAGGTCACTGACCTCAGATGACCTGACATGACCTTTTTGGAATTTGGCAGTTTCTAGGACATTTTGTGACGCTGATTTCAAATTTGGCACCCATTAAGCATAATCGTGTGCTCATTCACGATTCTAGCTCAATTAAATTCAATGTTTACGCATTTACAATTTTGATGACTTTTGGGTCATTGACATGACCTCAGAGGTCACCTAATGACCAAGGACTTTAAAATCGGTATCAGCGGCCTCCTCTCATCACAAGCAACACGCTCGTTTTGTAATCGAAGATCTAGCTTAATTAGGGGCGAAACGCCAAGGGGGGGGGGGGGGTCGTACCCCCCCCCCCCCCCCCCCCCCCTGTCACGTAGGTATTTTACCCTACCCGGGCGAGGGTTAATGTTCTACGTTCACGTTCGACGAAGGAAGCTGAAGGTTCACCTTGTTATTTGCGCAGCATGGAAACCTGAGACTTATTTGTTAGGTTTGGTAGGTAGGAGAATACCTATATTCCAGCTGGCATATTGCATACACATTTCGTTCAGACATTTTCGATATGCCTATAGATATACAATTATGAAATGATACCATCAAATTATATTTTAAACATTACCTATATAATATTTTCCATTTTGAACCAAAATATTACTGTTATAACGTACGATTAACTTCTATTTTTGATGAGTCCAATTCAACACCCCACCAAAAGAACAATGCATAAGCAGAGCCTGTTGGTTCCTCCCCTATAAGTTCGCCTGGTTGACTCTCATGCAGAATGACTTGCACTTTTCAGGTTCCGCCAAATTGGCCTTTTCAAACCGACATGTCACGCATTACTGGGGAATTCGCCAAACGGCCCGATCTCTCCTCATTAGTCAAAACATATGCCGACGCACATGACTGATGAGTGAGTGACGCACTGACTGATGAGTGAGTGACGCCTGTCGCTGAATCGTGCTACCCGCCTGAAACGGCGCGTACCTTCACATCCGTACCAGCGTCCTGCTAAACCAGTAGTGACTACTAGTAACTACTAGCGCGCTATCCCTTCGGTCAATTACAGTAGGTATATTTTTCGTTTTCATATTTACACCTGTAAATTAGGCATCTTGATTTGGTAACTTGCAGTGCTCTTATATGTTTACTTTCAGATTATGTAATATGTTAGTGATTAATTAATTATTTGTTTATATTTAAGGGAGTGTTCCTACTGTTTTGGAACGTACAAACTCATACGGTAAGTAGCTATTGGTTTGATTGCTGGATACGATGAAATTCACATCTGGAGCCCTTTAGTTGATTTTAACTTAGGTATATGTAGTCTCGCGAAAACGCCTCTTCTGAACTCAGTCTCTATTGCACGCTCTCTCGAACCATCCCGTCAGCTAACTGACCCCAGACACTTCCCACCACCCCTCTGCAGCCCGCCATCTCACGTCGAACCCAGGGCCGTCATCTGATGCCGAGCCGAGTCTGCCGCCGGGTGCCGCACCGGCCGCCACAATGGGTAGTTAAGATAGCACTCGAGCCCGCAGCGCCCGCTGCACACTGACATGCGACACAGACCGTAGACGACCATACACTCACACGGCAATCAAGCCACATCACCCCCGTTTCTCAAGAAACAATTACGCGACATAATCACCACAGTCCACATCATCCCCTGTTTCTAAAAAAAAAATCAGCACTCCACTCTCTCCCCAGCGCCACACTCCCCAGCGTCACTCTCTCCCCAGCGCCACACTCTCCCCGGCGCCACACTCTCCCCGGCGCCACCCTCTCCCCGGCGCTTCGTCGCCCCACAGCCCCGTCGGCTGTCACCACATGCCACCTCCTCCATGACATCGCCCCACAGCCCCGTCGGCTGTCACCACATGCCACCTCCTCCGTGACATCGCCCCACAGCCCCGTCGGCTGTCACCACATGCCACCTCCTCCGTGACATCACCCCACAGCGCCGTCGGCTGTCACCACATGCCACCTCCATGACATCACCCCACAGCCCCGTCGGCTGTCACCACATGCCACCTCCTCCATGACATCGCCCCACAGCGCCGTCGGCTGTCACCACATGCCACCTCCTCCATGACATCGCCCCACAGCGCCGTCGGCTGTCACCACATGCCACCTCCTCCATGACATCGCCCCACAGCCCCGTCGGCTGTCACCACATGCCACCTCCTCCGTGACATCACCCCACAGCGCCGTCGGCTGTCACCACATGCCACCTCCATGACATCACCCCACAGCCCCGTCGGCTGTCACCACATGCCACCTCCTCCATGACATCGCCCCACAGCGCCGTCGGCTGTCACCACATGCCACCTCCTCCATGACATCGCCCCACAGCGCCGTCGGCTGTCACCACATGCCACCTCCATGACATCACCCCACAGCCCCGTCGGCTGTCACCACATGCCACCTCCTCCGTGACATCGCCCCACAGCGCCGACGGCTGTCACCACATGCCACCTCCTCCGTGACATCGCCCCACAGCCCCGTCGGCTGTCACCACATGCCACTTCCTCCATGACATCGCCCCACAGCCCCGTCGGCTGTCACCACATGCCACCACCTCCATGGCATCGCCCCACAGCCCCGTCGGCTGTCACCACATGCCACCTCCTCCATGACATCACCCCACAGCCCCGTCAGCTGTCACCACATCATGTCAGAGGGGCGCCTGGCCAGACCGAAAGGGCCCCTGAGTGGGTCAGAGGGTCCCCTGAGCACGTCGAATGGGCCCCCTAAACACGTCGAATGGGCCCCTAGCCAGCACAGAGGGGCCCCTGGGCAGGTTGAAAGGCCCCGAGCATGTCGACAGGGCGACAAAGCGGCCAGCGCAGTCCTTTGCCAGGTCATAAGGGCCCCTGAGCAGGTTGGAGGGCCCCTGGGAAGTTAAGAGGGCCCCTGTGCAGGTCAGAGGGGCCCTGACCAGACCGAAAGGGCCCCTAGGTGGGTCAGAAGGGTCCCTGAACATGCCAAATGAGCCCCTAGCCAGCACGGAGGGGCCCCAGGGCAGGTCGGAGGGCCCTCGGAGCATGTCGCAAGGCGACAAAGCAGCCAGCGCAGTCCCTTGCTAGGCTGGAAGGGCCCCTTAGAAAGTTAAAGGGCCCCTGGAGAGACCAGAGGGCCCCTGGAAAGTTAAAAGGGCCCCTGCGCAGATCGGAAGGGCCCCTGACCAGACCGAAATGACCCCTGGGCGGGTATGAAGGGCCCCTGAACATACCGAAGTGGTCCCTGGCCAGCATGGAGGGGCTTTAGGGCAGGTCGGAAGGCCCCTTGAGCATGTCGGCAGGGCGACAAAGCAACCAGCGCAGACCGACCAGAAGAGTCGCTGGGCCGATCGGAGGGGCTCCTGTGCAAGTCAGAGGGGCCCCTGGCTAGACGAAAGGGTCCCTGGGCCGGTCGGAAGGCAATTTAAACATGCCGGAGGAGTTCCTAGCCAGACTGGAGGAGCCCCTGGGCAGGTCGGAGGGGCCCTTGAGCAGGGGCGGTGGATTGCGGGGGCAGGGTACCCAAAATTCCACCCAGTCGAAAATCCTGGGGGGAAAAGGGTAGTTTTGCCCCCCCCCCCCCCACCCAGATTTTAGCCTGCTCAATCTGGGGGCAACATGACCCTTCCCCTCCCCAGGATTTGCATTTGAGGGGGATTTTGGGTACCCTGCGCCCCGCAATCTGCCGCCCCTACCTCTGAGCATATCGGCAGGGCGACAAAGCAGCCAATGCAGTCCCTGGCCAGGTCGGAAGGACTTCTAAACAGACCGAATGGGCCCCTTGACACACAAGAGGGGCTTCTTGGAAGGTCAGAGGAGTCTCTGGTGAGACCGGAAGGGTCAAAGCACGTAGAGATCCCAGATGAAAATTAAATACAAAGAGGACTTACTCCACAATAAAAATATTAAAAGCGGAGCTTTCGGGTATATTGTAACACCCTTTGTCAGGGTGCTACAATATACCCGAAAGATCCGATTTAATTTTTTTCCTGTAGAGTAAGCCCTCTTTGTATTATATATATATATATATATATATATATATATATATATATATATATATATATATATATATATATATATATATATATATATATATATATATATATATATATATATATATATATATATATATATATATATATATCACCCACTCCACATCATGTCTTTTCGCTTCGTGGATCCCAGATGAGTCCCTGAACAGGTCGGAAGGGCGTAGAAAAGGTCAGAGGGGCCCCTAGACGATCTGAAGGACCTTGGGCCTTTCAACAGTAAGAATACAGTTGTACAGGGAATACAACTCAAAATTTTCGCTCCACTCCGCGGCGCAATTAAACTACAAATTCAATTATATGCAGGTTAGGAAATAAAATCGGTCAGTTTCTCGGCGCATTTATGTGTTATATTGCTACTTTCCTATATTATTGGCCAAAATAGTTCACTTTAGCACTTTTTTCCCGCACTTTTAAACGCACAATATAGCAATTTTAGAGATCCGCACCATACGCAATGCGACGCATTGATGAGAAAGCAACCCAGGGCATAATACTCAAAATTTTCGCGCCGCTCCGCGGCGCAATTTGTTTAAGAGTTCCAGGTCTTGAGCTTGAAAAAATATTCCAAGTTGGTATAGCTGATTCCAAATTCGTGTCGCTGGTTCAAAAGTTGATGTGGCAGTTTGCTAACTCCAGCTCCTAAACGTTGGTATGGCCCATGCCATACCTGCCATACTGCATTTTCCAGCCTTGTAACGTGCCTTTTCATGCGTTTTTTTTTTTTGGGGGGGGGGGGGGGCCTTTCAACGCTTGGGAAAGGGCCCTTTCAACGCTCGGGAAGGGTCCCTTTCAAGGCGCCGCCCCCCCCCCCCCTGGACGAAATCCTGGCTACGTGCCTGCATGCCACCTCCTCCATGACATCGCCCCACAGCGCCGTCGGCTGTCACCACATGCCACCTCCTCCATGACATCGCCCCACAGCGCCGTCGGCTGTCACCACATGCCACCTCCTCCGTGACATCGCCCCACAGCCCCGTCGGCTGTCACCACATGCCACCTCCTCCATGACATCGCCCCACAGCCCTGTCGGCTGTCACCACATGCCACCTCCTCCATGACATCGCCCCACAGCCCCGTCGGCTGTCACCACATGCCACCTCCTCCATGACATCGCCCCACAGCCCCGTCGGCTGTCACCACATGCCACCTCCTCCGTGACATCGCCCCACAGCGCCGTCGGCTGTCACCACATGCCACCTCCGTGACATCGCCCCACAGCCCCGTCGGCTGTCACCACATGCCACCTCCTCCATGACATCGCCCCACAGCCCCATCGGCTGTCACCACATGCCACCTCCGAGACATCGCCCCACAGCCCCGTCGGCTGTCACCACATGCCACCTCCTCCGTGACATCGCCCCACAGCGCCGTCGGCTGTCACCACATGCCACCTCCTCCGCCGTTGCTCAGTGGCACTGCTGCTCCACTGCTGCCGAGCGGCAGGTCCGGCACCACCAGTGCTGCGAGCATAACTCGCAGGAACACTGGTCTGATGCCGTGACGTTGGCCGCTCCGCTGCTCCTCCTCCTCCGCCTCCTCCGTCAGCACCACGCCGCTTCCCAGTCCATCACCGCCGCCTCACAGTCCATCACCGCCGCCTCACAGTCCACCACCGCCGCCTCACAGTCCACCACCGCCGCTTCCCGGTCCACCACCGCCGCTTCCCAGTCCACCACCGCCGCTTCCCAGTCCACCACCGCCGCCTCACAGTCCACCACCGCCGCCTCACAGTCCACCACCGCCGCTTCCCGGTCCACCACCGCCGCTTCCCAGTCCACCACCGCCGCTTCCCAGTCCACCACCGCCGCCTCACAGTCCACCACCGCCGCCTCACAGTCCACCACCGCCGCCTCACAGTCCACCACCGCCGCTTCCCAGTCCACCACCGCCGCTTCCCAGTCCACCACCGCCGCTTCCCAGTCCACCACCGCCGCCTCACAGTCCACCACCGCCGCCTCACAGTCCACCGCCGCCGCCTCACAGTCCACCACTGCCGCTCCGCGGTCCACCACCGCCGCTTCCCAGTCCATCACCGCCGCTTCCTAATCCACCACCACCGCTTCCCGGTCCACCGCCGCCGCTTCCCAGTCCACCACCGCCGCTTCCCATTCCACCGCCGCCGCTTCCCAGTCCACCACCGCCGCCTCACAGTCCACCGCCGCCGCTTCCCAGTCCACCACCGCCGCTTCCCATTCCACCGCCGCCGCTTCCCAGTCCACCACCGCCGCCTCACAGTCCACCACCGCCGCTCCCCGGTCCATCACCACCGCTCCCCGGTCCATCACCACCGCTCCTCGGTCCATCACCGCCGCTCTGCGGTCCACCACCGCCGCTTCCCGGTCCACCACCGCCAATCCGCGGTTCACCACCGCCGCTCTGCAGTCCATCACCACCGCTCCCCGGTCCACCACCGCCGCTCCCCTGCAGCACACACCATTGCTGCCCACCGGCACTACGGCTCCACAGCTCCACTGCTGTCTTCTGGCATAATGCCGAAATAGCTTGTGGTCACGCGAAAACGCCTCTTCTGAACTCAGTCTCTATTGCACCCTCTCTCGAACCATCCTATCAGCTAACTGATCCCAGACACTTCCCACCACCCCTCCGCAGCCCGTCATCTGACGCCGAACCCAGGGCAGTCATCTGATGCCGAGCCGAGTCTGCCGCCGGGCCGAGTCTGCCGCCGGGCCCCGCACCGGCCGCCACAATGGGTAGTTAAAGGGATTATTCGGGTTTTTCCCAGAATAATTGAGTTACATAGTAAAACGTACTTATAAAGGTGGTAGAAGTCCCACGGTAGCCACATTTTTTCTGGAAATGATCTCTTCTGCACGTAAGGACATTCCAAAGTGCGCGGTGATGCCACCGCGTATTTTCTGCAGGACCGGCTGAGGCAGAGCCAGTCATCTCTTTTATGATAATAAAAACACCTCACTTATGGCATATTTCCGGTAAAATATGCAATATTTGAAAGAAAATAAACTTGTTTTGTTCCAACGACAGCAGCAGTTACCTAGTTTTCCCATAAAATTCTATATTTTTCATGAATTTTCATGCCAAAAATTAATACGCCACCACCAAATTCTCAACGCTAAAGGCCGGAAATAAGAAAACCACAAAAACACAAAACCTCAACGAACAGTGTGTAGTAATACAAAGTCCCGTCAGTTTTGAATTGCATAATAATGTTGTGATCCAGTGTAGGATTTGCAGATAATTCAAAACTCTAAAATTGATCTTAAGATAAAAGTGGTGGACAGTAGTGCCGATCAAGTACTCGTTATCTGATACTAGTCTCGAAAAACGCCCAAGTTTTAACGCTGATAATTTCTGAAATAGTTGACTAAATGAGCATTGAGGTCCCTGTTATATGTCTTAAACGTGTTTAAAGCTCATACAACTGCAAAAGAGTCCATTTACTTTCAGGACGGAAACCCGTATAATCCCTTTAAGATAGACACTCGAGCCCGCAGCGCCCGCTGCACTCTGACATGCGACACAGACCGCAGACGACCATACACTCACACGACAACCAAGCCACAGTATATTGTTTTTGCTTATTTTTCGTTTCGATACCTGTAAGAACGACCACCACAGCACTATCGCAAGACGATGTTGTGTAAAACGGCGCACCTAAGACAATACAATTACCTACGGTCACATCATGCAAGATAGAGAGACAAGTTTTGCACAGCATGTTCTTGCCACTGTAAACTTTATTATGTGCGAGTTTCGTGGCTCTAAATTGATATCTTCATCGAAAAATGGCCAGCAAGCGTTGCGAGTAGGGGGACAGTCGATACTGTTCGGCTGCTGCCTGCTGCTATCAGCGCGCACGAGCTGTTTTGTCGACTTCCTATTGGCTAGCGCTAACTATATGCTAGCAGTTTAATCGATAGTTGCAGTGGTTCTAGTAGTGGAAGCCCTCTGGAGTCTACCCGATAATTTGTTTGCCACCAGCCAGTTCCTGGAGTCTTTGGAATATCTCAGCAACTACATAGTGTGAATCTGGACAAATAAAAGGCATGGTTCGATTCAGAAAATTGTGTTCTATAAACGAGTGGTAATAACCACAAAGAAGCGATGTGAGTAGACACACTCTTTTTAATTGATACGGCCCTAGAGTTTCCAACTAGCCTTGCGATGAACATCCTGCGACCGTTCTATTTTGCTTTAGCTTTATTTGGGATTTAACTCATTTAACAAGCCTACGCGAGAAGAGCACAATTACGACCATGACTAAAGGCAGGCATTATAGATTGAAAGAAGTGAAACAAAGGCTAATGGTAAACTGTTTTATCATTTCACCCCACTAGTGCAACCTATCGACAGGTCAGTGAAACTGACAAAATAACTTCCCAAGCATAGAGAGAGACGCCTCGTAGCCGTTCACTTTACACCGCAAGGTGCATGACGTCAGGACCTCATTTGAACCTTTCCTTCTGAATCATGTATGTATGGCGGTGAGTGATCCTGCCGTCCCACTTAACCCGCGAGTCACTGTAGGGGGGTTTAGCCCCCCTTTAGGAATATTAAGAATATCTCAACAACTAATGCCGATATCGACTCCAAACTTCTAGTACCTTTCTGGGCATCATTTCTACACCTTTTGTGCAAAAATGAAGCAATTTTGTCAGACATTTTTCGAGATATAGTGAATTTAGTGACGTCACCCAACAAGATTTTGACACCAAAATAAGCTAAACTTTGCCAGGCCGTACAAATGCCACATTTGAAGAAAAATGTAATCTAAAAAGGCTAAAAGGAATAAAATTGCCAGTAATACAAACCAGCTATCTCGAAATTGCTAAAATTTTGGTTTTTGACCCCAAAAATTTCAAAAAAGTTTGTTTTTTAAATGCCCACAAAATCAAATTTTTCACAGATATTAAAACACCGGAATATGTGTCAGATAACGACATATGGACAACTACCATACCAAATTTCAAAATGATATCTTTTTTGACTGACATGGCATATAAAGTATGGGTAAATCATGACGTCATATTTTGATTTTTTTTTGCTTTTATTGACCAGATACAGACACATAAATGCCAGCACTGTATTTTTTAGATAAAACTGATATAGAAACTTTTTTTCGATTTATCAATTTCAAATTTTGACCTTCAGTGACACTAACTTCACGTAAATGAAGTCAGGTGGTAAAATGACTATCACTGTCGAATTATACGCGTGAAAGCATCCATAAAACATGTGCTGCATGACTTTCGTAGATAGTTTGTGTGTAGTGACCTTTAGTGACCTGACTTTGACCTTGATCTTTTCCAACAATCTCACTTTAGCTCATGTGGGATATGTATCATACCTTTGGCAGCACTTTGGGTGATTATAGGCGCAATCGAAGGCCATGGATGGCAAGTTTTGTCCATAAACCTCGATTTTGACGTTTGACTTGACCGTGACCTGACATGTGACCTTAATTTGAACTTTTTAAGTGTGCGTTTGGTTTATCTCATTGAGCGCTTTCGAATGCCGCCTTGCGCGTCCCATTGCGAGCATTGGTTCTGAAGATACCAATGGGGGGGGGCTATCCCCCAGTGAGTCGTGTTACAGAATATACCCCAGTGACTGCCGGGTTAACACTCCCCCCCAGTGAGTCGTGTTACAGAATATACCCCAGTGACTGCCGGGTTAAGGCAACAGCAGCAACCTCGGCCGTCCATATAACTAGAGATTGTGCCGCCTACCGCTGGATGGCAGCACTAGAAAGCTACTGGCGCAGTTGTTGACTCTACAATAGTGTGCCGGGCGCCGTACTGCACCTACCCAGCTCAGCAACACCGAGTCATATCAACGATCACTTAGGGCTACTGCGAGCGCTCGTCAAGAGGACAATATCAAGAGGACAAGAGGACCCTCTCCTCCATGCCAGGGCCGGGTTAAAACAACCCCTTATAGGTACCGAAATAGGTAGAAGCAGGGGCTCCGGGCCCGGCCCGCCTCCGCCACGCCTTTGAAATCGGGGGGGGGGGGGGGGGGCGGGAACGAGGTAAGCCGAGTGGTCGTCGTTAGCGAAAAGTTGTTGACCGGGGGAGGGGGTGGAGCGCAGGCACGTAGCCAAGGGGGGGGGATAGCCGCCCCCTCCCCATGGAGGCCAGGGGAGGCCCTTTTCGGCGCACTGCGCGCGCCGAAAAGTGATCTTTACCACGCGAAGCGTGGTCTTTGGAGAGTTTAGACCACTTCAGAGACCCTTTAGGGCCACCAGGGCCCTCTCCGAAAGACCAGAGGGCACCTTGGACTTTCAAAAGAGCCCTGTTACTTGTCAGAGGGGCCCCTCGCCAGACCCAAAAGGGCCCCCGAGCGGGTCAGAGGGCCCCTGAACACGTCGAATGGACCCCTAGCCAGCACAGAAGGGCCCCTGTGCAGGTTGGAGGGCCCCTGGACAGACCAAATGGCTCCTGGGAAGTTAAAAGGGCCCCTGTGCAGGTCAGAGGGGCCCCTGACCAGACCGAAAGGGCCCCTAGGTGGGTCAGAAGGGCCCCTGAACATGCCGAATGGGCCCCTAGTCAGCACGGAGGAGCCCCAGGGCAGGTCGGAAGGCCCTAGGAGCATGTCGCAAGGCGACAAAGCAGCCAGCGCAGTCCCTTGCCAGGTCGGAAGGGCCCCTTAGAAGGCTAGGGGGCCCCTGGAGAGACCAGAGGGCTCCTGGAAAGTTCAAAGGGACCCTGTGCAGATCGGAGTGGCCCCTCACCAGACCGAAAGGACCCCTGGGCGGGTAAGGAGGGCCCCTGAACATGCCGAATTGGCCCCTAGTTAGCATGGAGGGGTCCCATGGCAGGTCGGAGGGCCCCTTGAGCATGTCGGCAGGGCGACAAAGCAGCCAGCGCAGTCCGACCAGAAGAGTCGCTGGGTAGATCGGAGGGGCTCCTGGGCAAGGCAGAGGGACCCCTGGCTAGACCGAAAGGGTCCCTGGGCCGGTCGAAAGGGCCCTTGAACATGCCAGATGAGTTCCTAGCCAGACTGGAGGGGCCCCTGGGCAGGTTGTAGGAGCCCCTGAGCATGTCGGCAGGGCGACAAAGCAGCCAGTGCAGTCCCTGGCCAGGTCGGAAGGACCGCTAAACAGGACGAATGGGCCCCTTGACACACAAGAGGGGCTTCTTGGAAGGTCAGAGGAGTCCCTGGTCAGACTGGAAGGGCCCAAAGCACGTAGAGATCTCAGATGAAGATTGAATACAAAGAGGACTCGAAAGCTCCGATTTTAATATTTGTATTGTGGAGTAAGTCCTATTTGTATTTAATCTCTATCACCCACTCCACATAATGTCTTTTCGCGGATCCCAGATGAGTCCCTGGACAGGTCGGAAGACCGTTGAAAAGGTCGGAGGGGCTCCTAGACGATCTGAAGGGACCCTGGGCCTTTCAACAGTAAGAATGCAGTTGTCCAGGCAATACAACTTAAAATTTTCGCGCCGCGGACCAAATCAATTATACGGGTTAGAAACAAACATCGCGCCGTTTCTCGGCGCATTTATGTGTTATGTTGCTACTTTCCTATATAATTGGACAAAATGGTTCGCTTTAGCACTTTTTTACCGCACATTTAAGCGCACAATAACATTTTTAGAAGTTCGCACCATATTCAAATGCGCCGCATGGATGAGAATGCATATCCAGGGCATAAGACTCCAAATTTTCGTGACGCTACGCGGCGCAATTTATTTAAGATTCCAGGTCTTGAGCCGAAAAAAAACATTCGAAGTTGGTATACATGATTCCAAATTGTTGTCGCTGGTTCCAAGGTTGATATGGCAGTTTGCTAACTCCAGCTTCTAAAAGTTGGTATGACCCAGCCATACCTGTCATACTGCATTCTCCATCCTGGTATCGTGCCTTTTCATCCGTTTTGTTTGGTCCTTTCAACGCTTGGGAAGGGAGCCCTTTCAACGCTCGGGAAGGGGGCCATTATGAGGCGCGCCCCCCTCTTTCTGGACGAAATCCTGGCTACGTGCCTGGTGGAGCGTCACCGAAAAGTTGTTGACTGGGGGGGGGGGGGTGGAGGGTCAGCGAAAAGCTGTTGAGCGGGGGGGGGGGGGGGGTGGAGCATCAGCGAAAGCTTGTTGAACAGGGGAGAGGTAACAAATATATGAGCACAACTGAACTGATTTATAGTTATTTGTCACAGGGAAAATTGGTGGATAAACCCCCTGGCTCAAGAATGGGGGGACACGTCCCCCCCCCCCCCCAGTGGCGGAGCCCCTGGGTAGAGAGGAACCCAATTAGAGCGGACGTCGTTTTATTTGCTTCTAAAAACAGACCCTACAACTTTTGTCCCGGCATTGCCACATCAGTAACTTGTCATTCCATCCAGCATCTATGTTTAGCAGGCTGCCAGGTCATGCTTTCGCTGTAGGCTGCCCAGTACCCACTAACATCAGCATCCCACTCCACTATTACAACCCATGCATGTGGACTGATTCTCACCTGAACTTCCACCAACAATACCTCTGTCTGGTAGCATGAGCCTCTCTCAATTCCTCATTCAGAATTGCATACTAGCTAAAGCTTACCAATAGTGAGTTCTGGCAATTATAAGCAATACAATGTGTTCGATTATATGCCACCGACTCACCTCTCAAAATACCTCAAAGACGGAAGAACGTGAACGTTAGCGACGGACGTGTGTTGACCTACCTTTCACGCATCAGGCGCGTTCATCGAGCGGTCAATGCTGGCGGAAGTTCGGCGGAATCTATATATCTATCTATATAATCTAAAGGCGCGTTCATCGAGCGGTCAATGCTGGCGCAAGTTCGGCGGAATCTATATATCTATATCTATAATCTAAAGGCGCGTTCATCGAGCGGTCAATGCTGGCGCAAGTTCGCCGGAATCTATATATCTATATCTATAATCTAAAGGCGCGTTCATCGAGCGGTCAATGCTGGCGCAAGTTCGGCGGAATCTATATATCTATATCTATAATCTAAAGGCGCGTTCATCGAGCGGTCAATGCTGGCGCAAGTTCGGCGGAATCTATATATCTATATCTATAATCTAAAGGCGCGTTCATCGAGCGGTCAATGCTGGCGCAAGTTCGGCGGAATCTATATATCTATATCTATAATCTAAAGGCGCGTTCATCGAGCGGTCAATGCTGGCGCAAGTTCGGCGGAATCTATATATCTATATCTATAATCTAAAGGCGCGTTCATCGAGCGGTCAATGCTGGCGCAAGTTCGGCGGAATCTATATATCTATATCTATAATCCAAAGGCGCGTTCATCGAGCGGTCAATGCTGGCGGAAGTTCGCCGGAATCTATATATCTATATCTATAATCTAAAGGCGCGTTCATCGAGCGGTCAATGCTGGCGGAAGTTCGCCGGAATCTATATATCTATATCTATAATCTAAAGGCGCGTTCATCGAGCGCTCAATGCTGGCGCAAGTTCGGCGGAATCTATATATCTATATCTATAATCTAAAGGCGCGTTCATCGAGCGGTCAATGCTGGCGCAAGTTCGCCGGAATCTATATATCTATATCTATAATCTAAAGGCGCGTTCATCGAGCGCTCAATGCTGGCGCAAGTTCGGCGGAATCTATATATCTATCTATATATCTATAATCTATATTCCGCCAGTTGTGGCACTGTAGTATCCGTGGTCGGATTTGATTGGCTTTCGACTGGAGTGAAGCGATGTAAAACTCGTATCCGTAAACAGTTTTTGTACGGTAAAATAATTGTTAACACCTCCTATGTTAGTTACAGCACAAACCTTCGCCCACAGCTGCACAAACTAAAATTGTCCGTAACTATCGTATCAAATGCGTCGGAAATGTACGAATTATACACCACTCGGTAGTATCCGTAAACTCGTTTGAAAACCTTAAAATCACGTACATCACGTGCTTATAGCAATGTGGTACTGCAATGTATAACTGCCGCTTTACTGTGCTAAATTCGTTCCGGAGCGACAGACAGACAGACAGACAGACGCTTATCAAATAGTAATATAGATTGTATTATACAAAGTATAATATTTTACAAAGTATGCGCAGTTCTTTTGTCTAAGCAGTACCTTACTCTTTCTATTATTCCAATGTTTCCACAACGCCTACTGAGATACATCAAAACAGCAAAATTGTAAGCACAAAACGGGAAGGCGACGTGCCGGCATTGCTTCCTCAAATTATTATTTGATTGCCATTGGTGAGTGGTTCGGGCCGGCAGCTGCCCGCAGCAGCTCTGCGCTATCCTAATAGTAATGGTAGTCCTAAGCAGAATATCTCGCCCCGTAAACTGGCAGCGCTGTAACGTCCTCTTGACTTCCGGTGTTCGCCACAGGGCGACAGCGTTTCCCCATCCACATCCCCTCACACCACCGTCCTCTTTAGATGACGTCAATGTAGTTGGTCTATTTTTGTTAAGGTGGCTGTCTCCTCCAGCCAGCTGGTGTCTTTCGGGCTCGGATACCGAGCCAAAATATATTATAGGTCAAGGACGCCGGCCGGCTGGGGTGGAGGCCGTGTTGCGCCCAAAAACGTCGACCCTAACTGTACAGTGGACATCCACACGTTAAAGGAAATAGTTCACCTTCAACTTGGGGTTTTGAACTGAAATAGCAGTTTTGTAGCCCGTGTTGAGAAATTCTTATCTGGAACTTTACTTGGCTGAAAAGACTCTCCAGCCGAAGATATTTGACTTTTTGGCGAAGCAATACGACGCATATATGATGTACCGTACCGTCTGAAAGTGCCAGCACTGCCATGGAGCATGCGCAGACCAATAACGCACACCATAAAATCAATAATTTATAACCTTCTGTCCTGAATTGGCGCGATGTAGGACCATTTTTAAAAAGGAAAAAAGAAACTGTATTAAAAAATATAATAGAATCGTGTTCTGAAAAATTTCCGAAGTTTTTTTTCTCCCTTTAAAGGGATTATACAGGCTTCCGTCCTTAAAGTAAATGCACTCTTTTGCAGTTGTATGAGCTTTAAACACGTTTAAGACATATAACAGGGACCTCAATGCTCATTTACTCCATTATTTCAGAAATTATCAGCGTTAAAACTTGGGCGTTTTCGAGACTAGTATCAGATAACGAGTACTTGATCGGCACTACTGTCCACCACTTTTATCTTAAGATCAATTTTAGAGTTTTGAATTATCTGCAAGTCCTACACTGGATCACACAATTATTATGCAATTAAAACTGACGGGACTTTGTATTACTACACACTGTTCGTTGAGGTTTTGTGTTTTTTGTGGTTTTCTTTTCTCTGGCCACTAGCGTTGAAAATGTGGTGGTGGCGTATTCATTTTTTGGCATGAAAATTCATGAAAAATTTGGAATTGTATGGGAAAACCAGGTAACTGCTGCTGTCGTTGGAACAAAACAAGTTTATTTTCTTTCAAATATTGCTTATTTTACCGGAAATATGCCATACGTGAGGTGTTTTTATTAGCATTAAAGAGATGACTGGCTCTGCCTCAGCCGGTCCTGCAGAAAATACGCGGTGGCATCACCGCGCACTTTGGAATGTCCTTACGTGCAGAAGAGGTCATTTCCATAAAAATGTGACTACCGTGGGACTTCTACCACCTTTATAAGTACGTTTTACTATGTAACTCAATTATTCTGGGAAAAACCCGTATAATCCCTTTAACCCGACATTCACGTGTGATTACTGCTCCAGAGAGACAGCGTCGTGTTAATAGACTATTCAGCTCGACGTATAGATTTGTCATGGTACAGACATATTATCGACATTTCGGGACTTATTTGTGCGGTAACCAGGTTTACATTAACCCTCGCCCTACGGGGGGTCCTAAAACGACCCCCCCCCCCCTGAGGTTTGTCTTGCATAACTTTTACATATGCGGTGCATCTTGCTGAAATTTGCAGCAGCTGAGTTTACAACAATTATACGTATGCTGTAAAAATTTCGTTGAAATTGGTAGAGAAATTTAGGAAATAATGACGTTTTGATGACGTCATGTTGTTGGAAAAACGATAAATGTTTGACAAATCGTAGAAAACAGAGTTTTGAAGAAAATTGAAAACGCAATTGAGCAAATATATGAAATGCCATTTTCTTTAAAATGGCAATCTCGGATTTGCGAAATTTTGGGTTTTTGACCCATAAAATGAACAAAAACTTATTTGTTTTGGAAAAATCACCACAAAATTAAAATTTTCAAAGATCTGTTAAAAAACGGAATATATGTAAGAGAACTGAGTATGGATAATACTCAAACCAAATTTCAAAACAATATCTCTATTTTTGACTGAGTGATGGCTCCCTAAGTGTAAGAAACTCATGACGTCATTTTTGTAATCACTTTTTTTGACTTTTGTTTTACCAGATACGAATAAATCATTACCTTTTTGTATTTCTGAGGCAAAACTTGTCTAGGAACATGCTTTTTGCTAACATTTATTAATTTATCATTTTGAAGTTTTCTGACAAAGCAAAATCGCTGTTCTGGACGTGATCGATCGAAGTCATTCACTTGACCTGGAAGGTCACTCGTTGACCCGAAACCTCAAAATTGCATACCGTTATATTCCAAACATGACAGGCAACATGTTGGTTCTTACCGCGTTGCTCTATCTTGCTTGGTTTGGAACTTAACAGGGGGTCTTTTTAGGACTCCCTCCCGTAGGGCGAAGGTGAAAAAAGCTCCCGTAGGGCGAGGGTTAAAATAAGTAGGTAATAGGTAGGTATGTTTATTGTCACAAATTTCTGTATTCAGAGAAAAGTGGAATTAAAAAAATACCTTTATTAGTGAGTCAGCATATGAACATTTTGTTTTTTAAGCCGGATTTGTGCACAGTTATAAAAGGGATCCATGAACTCGATCCTCCGGAGGTGTATCCCAGATCCACTGAATCCACAACTCCTGCGGTGGCCGCCGAGGCCGCCCGTG
Source organism: Chirona hameri (assembly GCA_036785665.1). Taxonomy (NCBI): domain Eukaryota; kingdom Metazoa; phylum Arthropoda; class Thecostraca; order Balanomorpha; family Balanidae; genus Chirona; species Chirona hameri. The sequence continues at coordinate 23,816 of JAXIVJ010006924.1, forward strand.
ACCGTCATATGGCCATGGGCGTCTAGGTGTATCGGAGATTCGAAGCGAGGTTATTTTATCTTCATACAAAGTCGCAATCCGAAGCTCCCACGTGAGCTGGCAGAAAAATACGAATCGCAGCCACCCTCCCCCCCCCACACACACACACACGCAGCAAACTGCCTAGCTACTACTAGATTCGCAATGCAAACTACCAACCTCCTTGGAGAACTAGGCGTCAAATTAATTTATCAGTCGGTGCGTTTAATACAACAACAACAAACAAACAAACAAAAAACAGAAAACAGCAGAAGCAATACAAATAGTAATGATCGTCGTACCTGGAGAACAAGCTGGCTGCCACAAAATCACACAAAATCACTGCCGTTCCGCGATTCCACGGCGTTCAGCCGCAGCAAAATATACTCGCCGTGCTCAGTATTTTCCCACCATTCCGCAAATGTCTGACGACGAACACGCGGAACCCTTTGTCTGCATTTTTCACCGTATCGGCTGCCGCGGTGGGAGCGGAAAATTAATCATGAATGCGCGGTAAAATGTAGCGATATCGCGAAATCCGCGCGCGGAATGGCCTTATGTGTGGCCGCCTTCACCAGGATGATGAATCCGCACTCTAAATTATCGAATTGTCGACTAACTTATCGAACTGATACCATAATAGGCACATTCGTTATACCATAATAGGCACATTCGTTATACCATAATAGGCACATTCGTTATACCATAATAGGCACATTCGTTATACCATAATAGGCACATTCGTTATACCATAATAGGCACATTCGTTATACCATAATAGGCACATTCGTTATACCATAATAGGCACATTCGTTATACCATAATAGGCACATTCGTTATACCATAATAGGCACATTCGTTATACCATAATAGGCACATTCGTTATACCATAAAAGGCACATTCGTTATACGGTGACTGAGCAACAGTTTCGTACAGCCGTACAGCAGTTTCGTCGTACATTTCGTACAGCAAGTTCTTCAGCACCAGAATGCACTACGGGCATTTTATTTGCACTAGTATTTGTCTGCGACCGACGCAATAAGCTGCAATACCGCTACCATGGAAGGCAGACTAACCTGCAAAGCATGCCTTGCTATAGACTGTAATGCAAGACATCTGTGGTTGATAGACTAGCCCGCAAAGCATACCTTGCTGATAGGCTGTGCCGCAAGACATCTGTGGTTGATAGACTAACCCGCAAAGCATGCCTTGCTATAGACTGTACCGCAATACACCTGCAATTCATAGACCAGCCCGCAGTGCATAGGCCATGCTGTGTTATTCGCCGACTGCAAATCACTTGCGATTGCTAGACGAATTCTGTACAATGCGTGCATTGTGCATGGTCTTTTAACTGTATACCGCAATGGATCTGTGATTTTAGGCTCAGCCTGCCATACGTTAACCTATGGCCCAATGGCCAATATTTCGCTTCCTATGCCTGCAATAACTGCATGCAGATTTTCTCCTTGACCCAGGAGTGTAGTTTCCTATTCAGTTGAGGGGGCTTCAGCCCCCCCCCCCAACTTGGACGAGAAAGTGGGTCAAATCCGGGGAGAAATATGTATTTGTATGGATTTTGATGGTACTTTTACCCTCGCCCTACGGGGGGGGGGGGGGGCTGACAGCCCCCCCCCCCTGATATTTTTCTTGAATAACTGTTTACACATAAGGTGCATCTTCCTGAAAGTTTGTTAGCAAAGTTTACAACAATTATACGTATTCTGTAAAAATTTAAGTGAAATTGGTTTAGTGGTTTGGGAGAAAATCATGTTTTGATGACGTCATGTTGGTAAAAAAAGGAGAAATATTTGAAAAATCGTGGAAAACAGAGTTTCAAAGCAAATTGCAAACGCAAGTCACCAAAGATACAAAATGGCATTCTCTTAAAAATGTAAATCTCGGATTCTCAAAACATTGTTTTTTTTACCCCTAAAATAAAACAAATAAAAAATTGTGAAAAATCCCCACAAAATCGCAATTTTTCAGTTGTTAGGAAAACAGGAATGTATGTGCGAGAACTGAGTATGTACAATACCCATACCAAATTTCAAAGCAATATCTTCATTTTTGACTAAGTGATGGCTCCCTAAGTGTAAGAAACTGATGACGTCATTTTTTTAATAACTCTTTTTGACTTTTTTTACAAGATACGAGCAAATAATTACATTTTCTGTATTTATGAGCCAAAACTGGTCTAGGAACATGCCTTTTTATTTACATTTATCCATTTCTAATTTTGAGGTTTTCTGAAGAGCAAAATCGCTGTTCTGGACGTGGTAAATCAGAGGTCATTCACTTGACCTGGAAGGTCACCCGTTGACCTGAAACCTAAAAATCGCATACTTTTAGATTCCTCTCATGACAGGCAACATGCTGGTTCTTACTGCATTGCTCTAAGTTGCTTGGTTTGGAAGTTAACAGGGGGCTGCAGGCCCCCCCCCCCGTAGGGCGAAGGTGAAAAAAGGGCGAGGTGATATCGAGGTGAAGGTGAAGGGTGATTATCTCCCTTTAACCCTCCCCGCAGGGCGAGGGTTGAAGGGAGATAATCACCCTTTTCCACAAAAATGGAGTTAGAACCTGAAATCGATAGACCAGGCCAAAATATAATGTAAATTCATCACATTTTGCATATAAACATTCCTACCGAAAGATATTGGCAGTTTCCTACTGATAAACGATCCACGCTTATATCGGTCGGTACCTACTCAGTAATTAGGTACTCGATAACGAATTCAGTAAATTAGCCTCCCTACGCATTGTTATTCATCATGAAGGTACGCAATATGTTTCCTGCACTCTACCTTTTGCGAATATGTGCCAAATTTGTTATGGACAATCAACAATCATTTGAAAAAGTGCATTGAAATCGGCAGTTTAGATTGGCACCGGCCGGCCGGTGCCAAGCTAAACTACGACGACCTATTTAGTGTCGGCCATTTGTTTACAAGTGCCCATTCAACAACATTGAACAGATTGACGCAAAAGCGTCAATCTGTTCACGCTTTTGTGTTGCATGTTGCGCTTTCCAATAGTGGAGGGAAAATACCTATCATTAATCTTCCCAAACTTCCAACTTTGAATTAGGGAATAATTGTATTTCATTCTTAAATTTGTATCACAACATTTTAATACCATAACGGTAGCCAAATAAGTTGTTGCTAACAAAATCAAAAAAGTGATTATCTTCTTTTAAAGGGAATAGTTCACCTTTGACATGGGATTTTGGACTGAGATAGCAGATTTGCAGAGCAGATCCAAAAATGGGTTGTGGTGAAAGAATTACCTCCCTACGTTAAGTAATTTCGACACAGGACTAGTGGGCCCGGTTTCATGTCTGCTGTTCCGGGCCACGATCGGGATATGAATGCTCGCCGCCGGAGGTAGGTAAACTCTCTGGGCCAGTGGCGGCGGATTTGAATTTGACATGGAGGGGGGGGGGGGGGGCAAGACTTCAATCAATTCAGTTCAGGCACGTAGCAAGGATTTTGTTCAGGGAGAGGCCACAATACCTTTTCACCTGCCGAGGAGCAGCTGGGGGGGGGGGGGGGGGGGGGGTGGGGGGTGTAGTCGGAGATATTTTAAACTCGATTCTTTCCATGCAACGCCCATAAACGTAATGTTAAAGCTTGACGGAATCCCATTTTATCTAGTGTAAACAACTGGATCGCTCGAGAGGGGGGGGGGGGGGGAGGCATGGCCCCCGTAGCCTACGTCCCTGATTCAGTTTACGTAGTCATATATAGCTTAACACATAGGTTGAAGGATTTGAAGGAAAATTAAAGGTGATGATGATGATGATATATCGTGATTTAGAGTGGCGATTTATCATGGTTGCCAGAGCCCGGAAATTAAGTTAGGGTAACATACAATTGCAATGTAATAGCTACCAGAAAACAAGACCCGTTTTCAGTAGCCAAATATTGATGTTTCAAAATTCAAGTCGTTCCTTGTAAATATGTTCGGCGCATCAAGGGCAGATCCAGCCGGCCGTTTCTTTTGTTGGGGGGGGGGGGGGGGGGGGGGAATCTGCAGAATCTAAAATTCAACCAGTTTTAGCGGATCTTACATATGTATCTCCAATTTCGAAAATCTTCCCGGATTTGGGCCACTTTATTTTGCAACCACACGATTTCTAATGATTTTATTTTTAGCTTTTCGACCTTTTGGGATATCGAAAAAGGTGTACCTATGTTTTCGTTCCCGACTGCAAGGAAAAAAACATGAAAAATGTGCGCTAAATCAAGCCGGCTTTGCCCTTAAGAGCAAGGACGGATCCATCCGTTCGTCTTCAGGGCCAACTACTTTTTGCTACAGGGTTCGACGACCCTTGCAAAACAAACAAGAGTACCTTAGATTGATTTGAACATTTTTTGAGGTCAAGGAAAACAATGTTAGTGGAAAGAAGCTACCATAGAAATTTAAAACAGAATTTGGAGCATCAAATAAATGGCAGTTTTCTTCAGAATTTACAGCTCCGAATCTCGGATAGTATAGTAAACCGAGGGGATGGTCCGACCGGAAAAATAAATACGCATTTCGCTGCACAAATGTTTGTCGTTGTTATCTGTTGCGCTCCGATAAAAAGAGCTAAAGGCGAGGACGTCAAACATGATCGAACCAGTCGCACATTCGCCATTCAAAACAATAATACAGATGACCCGATCATGGCGTCAAATTCAATATGCATTTCAAGAAACTTTAGCTACCCATCTATGCACCGCAAACGGATAGGATGACCAACTTCCGTTGCCAGGTTCTTGAAAAAAATATGTCTCTGCTCCCGGACCTCGAGGCTATTTGCGCATCTCGGCGGGTCCATAGATACGACTCACGCAGACGAAGTAACCGATACCTACTATGGTGAAGGCTGCATTTCTCATATTACTGCCATAAAGTCTATGGCAGAAACCTGCGGCAGCCAGCCACGCAACGGCAGCCTGAAATAATCTAGCTGGCGACTTCCCGATCGCGCAAAGAAGTCAACGACTTCGCTGACGGATCCAGACATTTACTCGCCGAGCAGGTTTTCTTCACTTATTTCGATGCACGCAGCTTTTATGATTGTTTTAGTAATATTTTCTACATTTGCAAATCGTTGCCAGTTGGGTCATGTCTCTTTATGTCTGCGTCGAGTCTCTTCCTAGTTCCTCACCTTTCTGTGTACTATGTCACGGACTCCATACATCTTCGCATGACACTTATTGTTCTTAGCAACTGGTGAAATTGCGAGTTTAATGGCGCAAATATGTATTTTTGCAAATATTTATTTTGTAGAACTCGACAACAACCAACCCAAGAGTGGATCTCACCTGGGTTAGAACTTATTACGAGCGGGCGCGAAGCGCTCGCTCGTCAATCCGTGGGGTATGGGAACAATCTGAATATGAGCGGACCAACTCGGCCCAGCCCGTGGCGACGCTTTTGAGAAGCTCATATATCTGCAACCACACGTCTGATTGACAAGCGGACTTCTTTGTTGAGCAGCTCCATCCAACCTACCCTGTTTGAGACCAGTTTTGACTCATGTGGGTGACTATCACTGCGCGTGGCGCGTGCCGCGTGAGGGGTGTTGAAAAGTGGTTTCTCGCAAAAACTTCGCAACGGCTGGGCAGATTATGTGCAAATTTGGTGTGTGGTTAGGGACCCCTCAGCCGCCACTTTCCCACAAGTCAGGGGTGGGGTGACTGCACGTGCGCACGTACAACCCCATATTCTATATCTCAGGAACGGCTGAGCCGATTGTGTTCAAATTTTGTGTGTGGTTACTGGTTAGGGACCTCTCAGCCGCCACCTTTCCACAAGTCAGGGGTGGGGTGCCTTTGCACATGCGCACGTGCTCACCTTTTTGTATATCAGAATTTACTTGCCCGATCGAGTTGAAATTCACCATACATTTCGTTCGCGCTCGCTCGTTCATCGCCAACTACGGTGCCTTACTGGTAATACAAGTATTTGAAGTGTCTACGTTGCATCTTGTTCAGAATACACACAAAATGTGAGAGCTGTCAACCGTCGTGCAAAATTCACGCATATCTATGCCTACATGCACCACGGAACATGAAGTTTTAATGTAACTTATCGAACGTTAAAACACACGCCAGCAGGATCAGGCCCCCTGCTGCATCATATTTTGTATGATGTACACAACACGAGATGAGGCGCAGCAGCCGCATAATATCCCCTCCAATCCCCTGGCAGTCAGACACCTCATAACCGAGTGCAGAATTCATTAGACAAAGTTCGGCGGAAACATGAGATCGAATCGGGCACCAAAGCTGCGTGAGCAGAAGTCTCAATCATACAGACTCATATGTAAGACATGTCCCCGAAAATATCATCCCAGATTGTGAAACACTGACATTGGAGGAAAATGTACGCCGATGCTCTTGAGCCCAACGGCTTTATACAGTAGGTGGTTGCTGGCATATCCACCGTAAAGCACATTGACAGCGTACTCTTACAAACATTTAGAAGACAACAAGCCATCTAAAGATGAAAATGAAAACAACAATGCGCGCTGACCAACAGTATTACAAACATGGGGCACTTGACAATAAGATAATCTTAACTAATGTATGTTCGATGTACTAACTACAAAGTATACCAATAACACCAATATATACAAAACTACATCTCAAAACTCGCACACTCTGAAACCAATCAGCCAGCTACAGAGTTAGAGGCGTCGCCGATCATTTTTGAGTGGGTGTGGGGGTCGCTGGAATTACGAAAAAAATGTACCCCCATTTTTTGCGTGTCTAAGCATGTAGCCCCCCCCCCCCCTCCCCCGTCAGCGACGCCCCTGTACAGAGTCGCGTCAGTTTGTCAGACCGGCTGCCGTGGCAGCTGTCTGGGCAGCTGCTGTGTCTGTCAGACCGGCTGCCGTGACAGCTGTCTGGGCAGCTGATGTGTCTGTCAGACCGGCTGCCGTGACAGCTGTCTGGGCAGCTGCTGTGTCTGTCAGACCGCTGTCGTGGCAGCTGCCGCTGTCTGCGGGACAGCTGTCGTGACAGACGGGACGGAGGCCGGCTCAGAGCCGTCACCAGTCAGGAACTGCAGCAGCACGATCACGTAGGTGGCCGTCACCGTCATGCACTGGAAATAAACAGTACGGAGACGCTGGTGACCGCAGCAGTCTATCTAAGTGGCTTCCCGGACCAAAGTTCGTAAGCATAAGGTTCGTAACGGAAAAGGTTCGCATGCAAAGGTTTGTATCGCCTATCGGATAAGGTTCGTATGGGATAAAGTTCGTAACGGCTAAAGTTCGTAATGGAAAAAGTTCGTATCGGATAAAGTTCGTATTCAAAAAGTTCGTAACGAATAAAGTTCGTATGCAAAAGGTTCGTATGCTGAAGTTCGTAAAGGAAAAAGTTCGTAATGGGAAAAGTTCGTAACCAAAGGTTCGTATGCAAGGGTTCGTCTCGGATAAAGTTCGTATGGGATAAAGTTCGTAACGGCTAACGTTCGTAATGGAAATAGTTCGTATCGGATAAAGTTCGTATTAAAAAGTTCGTAACGGATAAAGTTCGTATGCTGAAGTTTGTAAAGAAAAAAATTCGTAAGCATAGGTTCGTATGCAAAGGTTCGTATCGGATATAGGTTCCGAACCTTTGCTTGCGAACTTTTTCCGTTACGAACCTTATGTTTACGAACTCGTGTCCGGTTACCGTTACCCTACCGAACGGAGAGAGATAGAGAGATACCGTAAACAGTAACGACTTTTTTTCATACGAACTGTATCCGATACGAACCTACTGTCCTTATGACAGGCAACACGTTACTGTTTACGGTGTCTCTCTATCTCTCTCCGTTCGGAAGGGTTACGGTAACCGGACAGAAGTTCGTAAACATAAGGTTCGTAACGGAAAAAGTTCGTAAGCAAAGGTTCGGAACCTTATCCGATACGAACCTTTGCATACGAACCTTTGCTTACGAACTTTTTCCATTACGAACTTTTTCCTTTACGAACTTCAGCATACGAACCTTTTGCATACGAACTTTATCCGTTACGAACTTTTTGAATACGAACTTTATCCGACACGAACCTTTTCCATTACGAACTTTAGCCGTTACAAGCTTTATCCCATACGAACCTTATCCGATACGAACCTTTACATACGAACCTATGCTTACGAACGTTTTCCGTTACGAACCTTATGTTTACGAACCTTTGTCCGGTTACCATCTAAGTGCGGTCGAGCCGCTGGTGACCGCAGCAGTCTATCTAAGTGCGATCAAGCTGCTTGTGACCGCAGCAGTCTATCTAAACACAGTCGAGCCGCTGGCGAACAGCACTGCTTTCTAAATGCATACTGGGTCACATGGGCATGCAGATCTATCAGATATGCAAGGGAGTCAGCACTGTGGCTAGATCATACCGTGCAGTGCCGATCCTTTCGCTTCTAAGCACCTGGAAAATAATGCATTTGTCGCGACCAAGCTCCCTAGTTAGTCGCAATTGCGATCCAAGCCACAATAATACTGTTTAAACCGTGAAGAAAGACGTCGGCCAAGTATAGTACCGACGAAATATCGAATGGAGTCGGTTATGTTGTCACTGTTCGTGTTCGCAGAATTGTTTCCGCTGTGCCGCAGTCTCTTAATGAGTCTGTCATGATTCTCATATATACCACATACAGTTACACACGACTACAATTTATCGATTTTGATGAAAACTAAACCGAATGATGGCAGTGCATGCTTCTTGTTAAATAACCGAATCGCATTTAATGCGCGATCGATGATATCTGAGGTACGACCGCAGCACAGGAGTCTGCGTTTTGGCGTCGCCCTGCACGACCCGACCTAAACAGGTTGGCGTCTTACCACCCTACTGGCAGGACAGGGTCGGGTACACGGCGCCTTACGCTGGTAGTGGTGGCCCGCTGCAGACGGAACAGCCGCAGGTCGCCCATCGTGTCACGGTCGTGGGACAACTGCTCGAAGTACAGCGCCACCTGGAGGTCGGAGAGCGGCCGAGTTAGCTGTCGGCGCTGAATCCGTCGTAGTGCGATGTGTGTTGCTCCGCTCGGCTTATGCCGCATCATGGTCGCCGCAATAGCTAACAATGTATTGATTGTATGCTATGCCGTACCTTTGCGAGCAACTTATGACTTATCATTTGTAACGTACACAGCACCCAATTAAGAAAGTATGAATAAAAATAACATATTTGTTTTGCTAAATGTCTTACCTTCTGCTCCAGGTGTTCGTTGTGCATCCTCAGGTCCCAGAGCGTGTTTCGGATCCGGTCAACGCTGTTGATAACTCTCTGAGAAGCCTCGCACGGTAAGAAGATGGCAAGGGCAAAAATCACCCCTCCTACCGCGAAGGTCACCACCCCAAACGCAGCAGAAGACCACTGGCCTACGTTGATCGCGTCATTAACCATAATAACGCCAAGCAAGCTGAAGTACACGGGCCCGGCAACTCCGTAGAACATATACGGAATCAGCTCCGCTGCAGCTGCCCGAAGCAGCAACTCATACGTCTGAGATAACCTGCGATGGGTCACACACAGACAATGAATGGTATTATTCTGCTCGGTGGAGTCAGTTTCAAATTGGTCGGACAAAGCGCGCAACTTTTGGTTGATGTGATCGAAACATCTGGACAAGCACATTGCGAAAAATACCAGCTTGAAGGACATGGTGTTGAAGATCATCCACGGCACGGAGAAGAGGACAATCGACCAGGTCTGCTTGAAACACTCGAGCCTGTCCAGGGAGGCGCACCCGGGCACTACAGCCGCCAGTATCCCCAACACGGGGAAACAGTTAACCATCGCCAGAATAACGGACAGGACCTTCCCAGTGCGTCGGATTCGCCTCAGCAGCGCCTGATAGTCCCCCACTGCCTCCAGAGAAGCGCATACGTCCTGGAGTCGTCTCAGGAACACCGTGACCCTGTGGTTGCCCAGCGTCAGCGCCATAACGACCGGCATCGCGAACATGACCACAGACAGCCCAAAGAACGCAGACTGTACCAGCGCCCGGGTGAAGCCAGCGGCGGCGGCGCCGGCCCCTGACACCCGGTTCACCCCGATCAGACAGAGGTCCCAGCAGAGCTTGCCCGTAGACACACAGGTCAGCACCAACAGAGCGGCCGTGTATACCACCTTCGCGCCGCTGCGTGCGACCCTACCATCCAAGAGCGTCGCCGAGGTCATCCCAGACAGGGACAGCACGGTCAGGAACGGGTCCAGAGCCTTCCGCAGCGTCAGCCGGCCCTCGGCAGGGGCCCGGGCCGGCGACTGGACGTGGATCTTCGCCCGCATCTTCACGATCTTCGCCGTTCTGCTAGACTACGCTTCAGCTCCTCTGCCTGCTCTTAAGTTCCTCCACCAGAGTCTGCAACGCTTTTTAAAATTGGTGCTGACAACGAAACCACGGACTAATGCGAAACAGCACAACCCGAGCCGGAGCGACCGAGCTGGAAGTATTCTTCAGCCGTCAGAGGCAGTTCGATCAGAGAAGGGGCAGCGACATGTTTGTGTTGACGAGGGACCGTTTATCCATTATATACTGTTCAGGCGCGCACCTGCGCATTGCTTGCCTGCTGCCTCGGCGCTACACACACTCTGATCGATACCTATTTCCGCCCGCCTACGTTCTACGCGCATCGTTGCTATTAAATGGGCCGGTCAACATGCATGAATGTGCATCGGCCAATAATTCAACTGACTGCGGGAAATTACTATTCGAGCGTGCCAACAACTTGAGCAATGCCCTATTTGCGTTGCGTTGATCACCCAGGGCTGGATCCGGGCTCAGCAATTTCAAGAATATTGGATTTCTATTAAAGTGATTCACCTTGGTCACTAGCTTGCCATCTTTTCTACAACGGATATATGCAATATGCTACCCGATACGAGCCATACCATGAATCGAAGTAGTCAGAATATGGAAAATTTGAGTCAGAATTAAGCCGACTCAAATCAATTTCATCTCTCCCTAAGTCTGAATCAGCCCGAGTAAACAATGAACCATAGTTGAGTCAACCAAAAACCAACAGCCGAGCACCAAAAAACAACAGCCCTGGAGATCTGCTCTTCATCATGCGGAGCACGTTGAGTGGACCCTGCCTCTACCTTCCTGTATCAGCAATTCCTATTCACCGGGAGCAGCCATTGAGAGTGGACCCTGCCTCTACCTTCCTGTATCAGCAATTCCTATTCACCGGGAGCAGCCATTGAGAGTGGACCCTGCCTCTACCTTCCTGTATCAGCAATTCCTATTCACCGGGAGCAGCCATTGAGAGTGGACCCTGCCTCTACCTTCCTGTATCAGCAATTCCTATTCACCGGGAGCAGCCATTGAGAGTGGACCCTGCCTCTACCTTCCTGTATCAGCAATTCCTATTCACCGGGAGCAGCCATTGAGAGTGGACCCTGCCTCTACCTTCCTGTATCAGCAATTCCTATTCACCGGGAGCAGCCATTGAGAGTGGACCCTGCCTCTACCTTCCTGTATCAGCAATTCCTATTCACCGGGAGCAGCCATTGAGAGTGGACCCTGCCTCTACCTTCCTGTATCAGCAATTCCTATTCACCGGGAGCAGCCATTGAGAGTGGAAAGCCTCACGTGTTGCAAAACCTCGACACCGTGCTCCCTGCCTACTAACTGACTATCTGACCGCGACCACCGTCACCGACCACAGGCCCTCTCAGGGGAGGTGTGAAAAGTGTCATCCACGAATCAGAGCTAGCGCCGAATGACTGAATCTCGATATTACTCCTCTCAGGGGAGGTGTGACAAGTGTCATCCACGAATCAGAGCTAGCGCCGAGTGACTGCTCTCGATATTACGCTAATTCAGACACGCAAAATTGACTTGAAGATCACATTGTAAAACCACATGCTGACACGTTGGTGCTGTTGGAGAGGGTCGATACACGTTCGATAGGTCAGGGTATAGGTCAGGTATAGGTCAGGTTCGATAGGTCAGGGAGAGGGTAGGGTCGAGACACGTCCGATAGGTCAGGGTATAGGTCAGGTATAGGTCAGGTTCGATAGGTCAGGGAGAGGGTCGAGACACGTATGATAGGTCAGGGTATAGGTCAGGGTATAGGTCAGGGTATATGTCAGGGTATAGGTCAGGGTATAGGTCAGGGTATAGGTCAGGGTATAGGTCAGGGTATAGGTCAGGGTATAGGTCAGGTACAGGTCAGGTTCGATAGGTCAGGGAGAGGGTAGGGTCGAGACACGTCCGATATGTCAGGGTATAGGTCAGGTATAGGTCAGGTTCGATAGGTCAGGGAGAGGGTAGGGTCGAGACACGTCCGATAGGTCAGGGTATAGGTCAGGGTATAGGTCAGGGTATGGGTCAGGGTATAGGTCAGGGTATAGGTCAGGTTCGATAGGTCAGGCAGAGGGTCGAGACACGTCCGATAGGTCAGGCAGAGGGTCGAGACACGTCCGATAGGTCAGGGTATAGGTCAGGTATAGGTCAGGTTCGATAGGTCAGGGAGAGGGTAGGGTCGAGACACGTCCGATAGGTCAGGGTATATGTCAGGTTCGATAGGTCAGGCAGAGGGTCGAGACACGTCCGATAGGTCAGGGTATAGGTCAGGTATATGTCAGGTTCGATAGGTCAGGCAGAGGGTCGAGTCACGTCCGATAGGTCAGGGTATAGGTCAGGTATAGGTCAGGTTCGATAGGTCAGGCAGAGGGTAGGGTCGAGACACGTCCGATAGGTCAGGGTATAGGTCAGGGTATAGGTCAGGTATAGGTCAGGTTCGATAGGTCAGGGAGAGGGTTGGGTCGAGACACGTCTGATAGGTCAGGGTATAGGTCAGGTATAGGTCAGGTTCGATAGGTCAGGGTATAGGTCCGGGTATAGGTCAGGGTATAGGTCAGGGTATAGGTCAGGGTATAGGTCAGGGTATAGGTCAGGGTATAGGTCAGGGTATAGGTCAGGGTATATGTCAGGGTATAGGTCAGGGTATATGTCAGGGTATAGGTCAGGTTCGATAGGTCAGGGTATAGGTCAGGTATAGGTCAGGTTCGATAGGTCAGACAGGGGGTCGAGACACGTTCGATAGGTCAGGGTATAGGTCAGGTATAGGTCAGGGTATAGGTCAGGGTATAGGTCAGGGTATAGGTCAGGGTATAGGTCAGGGTATAGGTCAGGGTATAGGTCAGGGTATAGGTCAGGGTATAGGTCAGGGTATAGGTCAGGGTATAGGTCAGGTTCGATAGGTCAGGGTATAGGTCAGGTATAGGTCAGGTTCGATAGGTCAGACAGGGGGTCGAGACACGTTCGATAGGTCAGGGTATAGGTCAGGTATAGGTCAGGTATATGTCAGGTTTGATAGGTCAGACAGATGTATTCCGAATGATAGCACGATCCTCACACGGCGCTCATGGAACCGGCGGCATCGTCTGTTGTGGCCGACTCCCGAAATCCCCGCCCGTCGGCTGAGGGCTGGGCCAGGGGTGCTGGCGGGCACACGGAGGGCCAGTGACCGTAGCACGTCCCAGCACGTCCCACCACGTCCCACCACGTCCCAGCACGTCCTCAGACCAGTCCAGGCGTGCACCATCTAACGTATGATATGAATAGAAGAGATCCGATCCCACATATCTTCCCCTCCCAGGGACGTGTAGGAAACCGAAGCAACAATAAAGAGAGCGAACGTCTAGTCTAGATATGCGCGGAGAGCATAGGCGTACACAAGGGGGGGGGGGGGGGGCAAACGGGGCAATTGCCCCCCCCCCTGCAGGTCTGTATGTGCCCCCTTTGGTAAAAAAATGAATGTTTTTTTTTCAAAGAAAAATGGTGAAAATATGCCCTTTTAAAAATATAGTGGACCAAATCCGGTGAGTTTTTTTTTGTGTGGGGGTACTTTATGCTCCCCTGAGCAAAAATTGCCCCCTCCTGGAGCGAATCCTGGGTGCTACTGGCGGAAAGTAGCTTCGCTCCAATACTGTACCTCTGTCAACTACAGATGTAAGGTGCCGACAAACATACGAACAAGATTGCAAAAGGATAGCAGAACCCACAAAGTCGTTGAATGACACTCTTGCTGCATGAAATGAAGTTGTGTCTAAAAATGGAAATGAACGACACCGATTCGGTGTTGTCTTATCCAATGTCACCTCACTCGGCCTGTTTCATTGGGCGCTCTGTATTGGACTACGGAAGACCCGCTCCGGGAGAACTCCTAGCTACCACGTACACACATGCTGCGCTAAACACTGAATGAATACTCAGATTGCTGTGGCATGGCTCTGAATCCGAGATCTTCGGCGCTCTTTTCAAAGTGTTACCGAAAAGATCGTAGCCTTATAGTGCTGTTTCGGTGAACTACAGCAGTTTTCAGCTAGCTTTGTCTGAAAGGTATCTGCTGTTGAGATTCTGCTTTATTGAAATCTGCTTCAAGGATTATGACATGGGGCAGCAAATAAAATCCATGTTTACCTATTACGGTACGTTTTGCTGCCAGCGGATGGAACTGTAGCAGCAGAATAGTAAATTTAAAAACAACTTAAAATGTTGCGATACCGAATGAATTAAAGGTGATACAATCAGCGAATTTCAGCACATCTTCACTCTCAACTGCTCCGCCAAACCATAGAAAGCGGATTGGAAATGATGTATTCAAAGCAAGACAAAATGGCCAGATAAATAACTTCCTGGATGCAACTGCCTGTCTAGAATAAATTTATCTGAGAAAAAGAGGAGTAAGATATCATCGTGCACTTCACCCTTCGTGTAAGCAAGACAAGACAAATTAACTGTGCCATGATGTTTTAAGATTCCAAACCTCAGAATATACCTAATTTAGCTGAACGTACTTGGCTGGATCCCCCACCAGCGCTTCACTGACCTTCACTGGACGACTCCGAACGCCCTGTCATGCCCGGGTTATATTGCACATAAACAACACTCAACAAAGGCTTCGGCGATAACGGTAACATTCACCGACGTAAGATTCGTAACACCGACGACGTAACAGCCGTAACAACGGTGGCGTAGCATCTATAAATAAGCCCACGATTTTTGGGCGACCCCAGATCCATCTGCTCCCCAGCTCCCCGTCTCTCGGTGTTCGGTCAGTCACGCCCTCGCTGTTCACTACTCAGTCACACACACACACACACACACACACTGGCCCACCTCTCGGCCGTCCTCTGTACCTGCCGCTCCTCTCTCTCCGCCACCGAACTCATCACCTAGGACCGTCGGACCGTCCGCCGGCCCGGGGGTTGGTGAACTGACGAACTGATCACCTAGGACCGTCGGACCGTCCGCCGGCCCGGGGTTGGTGAACTGACGAACTGATCACCTAGGACCGTCGGACCGTCCGCCGGCCCGGGGTTGGTGAACTGACGAACTGATCACCTAGGACCGTCGGACCGTCCGCCGGCCCGGGGTTGGTGAACTGACGAACTGATCACCTAGGACCGTCGGACCGTCCGCCGGCCCGGGGGTTGGTGAACTGACGAACTGATCACCTAGGACCGTTGGACCGTCCGCCGGCCCCGGGGTTGGTGAACTGACGAACTGATCACCTAGGACCGTCGGACCGTCCGCCGGCCCGGGGGTTGGCGAACTGACGAACTGATCACCTAGGACCGTCGGACCGTCCGCCGGCCCCGGGGATTGGAGAACTGACGCTGGGGGGCGGCTCTCGACGACGGTGCTTCCTCCTCCACCTGCGGCGCCCACTCCTCCACTGCCTGGTCCTGGCTCCTCGCCTCGCCATAGGCGAACTGTCCGTTCTGCTGCGGCGCATACTGACTGGCCTCCGGAGTGTAATGTGAGTAGCTGGAGTCGTACTGCCCACCACTCGGCGGCGCAAAATCAAACCGGTCACCCGGCTTTGGCTTCACCGGCTTCCTGAACTTGGGTCGGATCTCGCCGACGCCGAAGTGCCTGCCGAGGAAGTACACCAAGCCGGTGGTGAAGAAGGTAGGACCCAGGGTGCCGAGGCCCAGCATGTACAGCTTGGCCAGCGTCGGTGATAAGCCGATCAGAGTGGCGAAGATGGCCGACGAGGGAGTAGAGAGCGCCAGCAGCGCGACTGTGATCCAAAACAGACGCATGACGGCGAACGGCGAACGGCGGCTGGTGGACAGGTCCGGGACTCTAGTGTCTCGAGGAGTTGAAGTTTCGGTGGACTCGGAGCTGCGCGACTGACGACTGGCACAACTGGCGGCGGAGACAGCAGGTGTGCGCGCCGCGGAGCCGGGAGGGGTACTGCGGGTGCCCGCGGTCGGCCCCGCCACCGCCACCTCTCGGCACCAGGTCAATCGGATGCTCATCAGATGCCCCCTCGGCGCCCGGCGGCCTGGCGGTCCGGCGCGCCCCACATCTGGATCGTCCGCCGGGTCACGTGATGGCGAGAGAGTGGTGACGACTAACAGGCCGGCGGCGGCGGGTCCGGCTCGCTTCCTTGATCGGCCGCTCAGATGCGGTGTGCATCGCATTAGATGCAGCTGCCATGACAACTGACAGGCCGGCGGCGGCGGGTCCGGCTCGCTTCCTTGATCGGCCGCTCAGATGCGGTGTGCATCGCATTAGATGCAGCTGCCAGTCGTATTGTCCTCCCGAAACAGGGGCAGAAGGGCCACGGCGCCCGGTATACACGTGGTGCCAGCTGGTACCGGGACAGGTCCAGCGCAGTATGTACACCTAGTGACAGACGTTGGCCGAGCCGGTGAAGTTGACGACTGCCGCTGCCTAGTAGGGGAATGTAAGTGCTAACTGTTGCCTTAATACAGGTTTCGCACAACACCCGATTATTGCCCAAGAGTGAAGCCAGTAGTGAGCGAAGTTTCCAAATATACTTTGCCTTTGTTTCTACAGCATATGTCTCTGATAAATTGTCTACGAAGCTTTCAACACTTCGTTTTATGGCGCTTTTCGCATTATACGACTAACAATGAAGTGATTATTTACAACTTTGTTTTATCTACAAGAACAATTGCATATCATTAACCCTCGCCCTACGGGGACCTTTTCTCACCTTCGCCCTACGGGGGGGGGGTCCTAAAAAGACCCCCCTGTTAACTTCCAAACCAAGCAACATAGAGCAATGCGGTAAGAGCCAGCATGTTGCCTGTCATGAGAGGAATCTAACAGTATGCGATTTTTTAGGTTTCAGGTCAACGGGTAACCTTCCAGGTCAAGTGAATGGCCTAAGATCGACCACGTCCAAAAATAGCGATTGTACAGGGCGCTTAGTATAACTTCCGAACGGATAGAGATAGAGACACCGTAAAAAGTAGCGTGATACCTGTCATAAGGAAAATCCGAAGGCATCCCATTTTGAGCATTTAGGTCAACTGGCGACCTTTGGGGAACCCAAATGTCAATGGCCCTTTGGGTTCTGACATGACCTTGACGAAAAGGTCATAGGTCACGATATAAAAGTCGTATACACTCCAAATTGTTATAGGATACGCATAATTGTTGTAAACTCAGGTACTGCAAATTTCAGCAAGATGCGCCGCATGTGTAAAAAGTTATTCAAGAAAAACCTCAGGTGGGTCGTTTTAGGACCCCCCGCAGGGCGAGGGTTAATCTACATAAACTGCAGGAACGGATATCTGCAGTTTGGAATGTATGGGTCCAGTAGGGTGTGCCAAAAAAAAACAATTGTTGAAAAGTATTGGTGCTCAAGGCTAATATGGTTTTCCGAGACCTGGCGAGTTGGACGGTGTCATTTTTATCCATATTGGAGTTGGTCTAGGGGTTCCTCAAAAGGCTTAAAGTTTGGGGTGTATTAACCCATTAAGGGTTTGAGGGATCACTATCTGCATGGGGCTCCCTCCGGTGGTCAGTTTTGTGTGTTAGCAGGCATGATTTTTTTTTCTCGTTAATGCTTAACCCGAATATTGCCCCCCAAAAAATAGTTTTCAAAATTTTGCAACAAAAAAAAAATTGTGAGAAAAATTCCCCCCAAAATATTTGTATTTGTATTTGTATTTTTGATATCATAAATGGATTGCTGATAAAATTCTGATCCCGATAGATTACTTTTAAATCAAAATATCGAACCTGAAATGTTGGCTAAAAGTGGAACAGAAATGTGTCCAAAAGCTTGAAAATAAGCTAACATTTTGGACACATTTCTGTTCCATTTTTAGCCAACATTTCAGGTTCGATATTTTGATTAAAAGTAATCTATCGGGACCAGAATTGTCAGCAAGCCATGTATATATTTTTTTTTAAAGAAATGTGTCAAAATTTTGGTTTTTGAAGCAAAAAAATAGAAAATATTTTTTGGCAATATTCGGGTTAAGAATCAGCGAGAGAAAAAAATCATGCCTGCTAACAGACGCAACTGTCCACCGGAGCCCCATGCAGATAGTGATCCCTCATTGCCGTAATGGGTTAATACACCCCAAACTTTAAAGGAAATAGTTCACCTTCAAAATTAGTTTTAAACTGAGATAACAGTTTTGTAGCCCGTGTTGGGAAACTCCTATCAGCAAGTTTTCTTGACTGAAAAGACTCTCCAGCCGAGTATATTTGATTTTTTTTTTGGCGAAGGAATGCGGTGCTGGCGAAAGAATGTGGTGCTGGATCTAGCCCGGGCAGAGGCTATACCATCAGCCAATCAGCTTGCAGCTGGTGCCAGCAAGCGAACCGCCGGCCACCGGTTGGCACATCTGAGTCTATCCATACGCGACTATGTTCGAATCTGATTGGCTGAACCATTTTCTTAATTCGCGTGACATCAGGACTCTGACTCAGAGAGTATGCATATAGTTTTGATAAACAATAATATTGTACGGCCTTCTGTCCTGAATCGGCGCGATATAAGGCCATTTTTGACAATATAAAAATAAATTGTATTACATAATATAATCAAATCGTATTTGGGAAAAAATTCAAGGTGAAATAGCCTTTTGAGGAACCCCTAGACCAACTCCAACATGGATTGGAACCACATGGCATGGATACAAATGGTACCGCTCAACTCGCCAGGTCTCGGGGAACCACATTAGCCCTGAGCACCAATACTTTTCAACAATTGTGTTGTTTTGTTACACCCAGGAGCTGCCAGGAGCTGCCAGGAGCTGCCAGGAGCTGCCAGGAGCTGTCAGGAGCTGTCGTTAGGTTAGGTTATCAGTGTTAGCTGTTATCCACGGCTGCAATTGACGGAGGCGTCGAGGAGCTGCGACCGTCAGCATTGAAACCAACATTCTGCCCTGCGACCGTCAGCATTCAAACCAACATTCTGCCCTGCGACCGTCAGCATTCAAACCAACATTCTGCCCTGCGACCGTCAGCATTCAAACCAACATTCTGCCCTGCGACCGTCAGCATTCAAACCAACATTCTGCCCTGCGACCGTCAGCATTCAAATCAACATTCTGCCCTGCGACCGTCAGCATTCAAACCAACATTCTGCCCTGCGACCGTCAGCATTCAAACCAACATTCTGCCCTGCGACCGTCAGCATTCAAACCAACATTGTGCCCTGCGACGCCCGCCGACTTTCCGCGCACAATGCACCATCAGCTGAACGATCAATGCTAGCAAATGTCTGATTCTGAACACACCTTCGTACAATTTCCGGGGAACAGCACGGCCTTAGAGCGTCGCGCATCGGTGTCGAGGCTTCCTGCTGTGGCTGTTTCTCTTCTAGACAAACATTTGTACCGTCTGCTGTCTACAAGGCAAATAGCAGAACGCACAGACAGCGGCGGCACCAAGGTTTATGGTATTCGTAATTGCGCGAATTGTTGCCCTTTCGTTATCGCTCATCGCCACACTGGGGTGAGGCCATACAGCGCAAATACAATTAGCAATATCCCTGTATTGACCAAGCTATGGGTTATGCAGCTCAATAACCATCAGGAATTGTTTTCTCCAAACACTTGAGTTTTCACCAAATGTCAAATTAGTGTTTTTTTTTCGTTGTAACTTCTTTAACTCGATAGCCAAAGAGACACGGCAATAAAATACAACTAATCTACATACATTAGGTCAGACATGCTTGGATAGAATATTTCCATTTGTTTTGACGCGTACGGTTATCGAGCACGGGCACGGGGGGGGGGGGGGGGGGCGGTACACATGCTATTGCAACCTTGGCCTGAATGACCTCTGCTCCATACACAATACCGCCCCGTACAAAGGTCAATCCACGTATGTTACATTGTGCGGCAGAATACAATACACATGTCCCAGTCGTGTCACCACTGTCCTCACACGACTCACAAAACTCACACGACTCACACGATTCACACGACTCACACGACTCACACGATTAACACGACTCACATGACTCACACGACTCACACACGACTCACACGACTCACACATACCGACACTGGTGTCAGGGCGGGAACCATTACCCGGAGTGACCAGTGTTGAATGATACAGCGCCTCCCGAACCGCGCAGTCCGCGCAGTCCGCGCAGTCCGCGCAGTCCGCACAGTCCGCGCAGTCCGCGCAGTCCGCGCAGTCCGCGCAGTCCGCGCAGTCCGCGCAGTCCGCGCAGTCCGCGCAGTCCAACGATCCGGCGGGCTGACGCTGCATTCGCGCTGGCGGAAAAGTAGGCTCTGCACACTGGGAGAGCGTCGAATGTTTGTGATGTATTCACATCGGCACTTGCTAGTTGCTACCAAAAGGAATGTCCTTCACACCAATGTAGGGCTGTTCAAAGTTTGATCGGCAAGCTTAGCAAGATTTGTAAGACCAAAAATAGATGTTCCCCAATAAGAAGGCACACACACTAAGACACAATAAGAAGGTTATATGACGGACACAGAAACAAAACACAGGAGCTGTAATAATCTGTGCAATATTTGCATTTATTGAACAGACACATTGGCAGGTAACAAGAACTAGATAGTCAAGGTACTAGATACGTATACCAACGCGATGATCGCTGTGAACTGTGCACACCGTCTGCCGGTCCTTCAGACAAAAGGCAGCAATTCGCGTACGTTCATTTTGTCTTGAGTCAACCAAAGGTGGTAGGGTAGGTGCGACACAAATGCGTACCAATGCTCCAGTAGTACATTCAGAGAACGCCCATACAGGTTCTATAATTTACCATCTGCACCACTTTCTTGTCCAGTAAAACGGATACATTGCATAAACACAATGTACAAAACCAATGCCTCCAGAAGGCAACGTTTATACAAATCTGGCGCATCATACCTGGCAAAAATGCAGACACCAAATAGATAAAATAATATACACACAATATCACACGATAACTAAAATTCACACATTTCTGCTGACTAAGGGATCAAAGTGATCCTTTAACAAACATGCATTTCAGCATTACAGCATACACATCTACACTGCATCTGGCAGATACAGCTACACTGCATCTGGCAGATACAGCTACACTGCATCTGGCAGATACAGCTACACTGCATCTGGCAGATACAGCTACACTGCATCTGGCAGATACAGCTACACTGCATCTGGCAGATACAGCTACACTGCATCTGGCAGATACAGCTACACTGCATCTGGCAGATACAGCTACACTGCATCTGGCAGATACAGCTTCAATTGCAGTATTTCATAACCAGATCCGAAGGCCACGCGCTTCTCTCGGTAAGCGGCTATCACAACCGGTCTCACCCTGACCACTGCGTCCCTTACAAAGAACTCTGTACGAACGGTCCGGTCTCACCCTGACCACTGCGTCCCTTACAAAGAACCACACTCTGTACGAACGGTCCAATCACACCCTGACCACTGCGTCCCTTACAAAGAACTCTGTACGAACGATCCGGTCTCACCCTGACCACTGCGTCTCTTACAAAGAACTCTGTACGAACGATCCGGTCTCACCCTGACCACTGCGTCCCTTACAAAGAACTATGTACGAACGGGCCGGTCTCACCCTGACCACTGCGTCCCTTACAAAGAACTCTGTACGAACGATCCGGTCTCACCCTGACCACTGCGTCCCTTACAAAGAACCACACTCTGTACGAACGATCCGGTCTCACCCTGACCACTGCGTCCCTTACAAAGAACCACACTCTGTACGAACGGTCCACTAACACACAACACACGGACAAACTCACACAGCAACTCTGACACCGGCGGCAACACAGCTAAACCCAAACACGGTCCGAGGGGACGAGACTGTAGCAACGGCTGTGAGTGAGACAGAACTGCAAGGCAACGGACAAAGGCACGGAAATAACAAAAGACAAACAATTTGTCAAACAACTGTTATTGGACTACACAAACAAAAAATGGCGGCAACCGCGCAGCGGGCTTTTAACAGACACAATGTAAAACATAAAAGAACAAAACACAAGCAATGCTGAGGTTCGTCAATGTCGTGCTCTGAATTACCAGTAGGCAGCGAGTGATATGCTAATGTATAGCACCATAGTGTTGCGCTGCTGACGCAGCTGGTAATACCCGGTAATATCCGGTAATATCGGTAGTGCTAAACAGTCTGTACCACAGCAGAGGACCATCATACAACAGGCGCTACCTTGACTGCATTTTCGCGTGGACTCATCGCCATATTTAGACTTCAGTTTCACAAAATAGGTACTGCACCAGACAGGCAGTCCCCCACGCTCTGGATAAGATCACACACGCCTCCACATAACACAAAACACCCATACCGCAACACAATGTCCCTTCGGAGTGTCTTAACCACAACCGGGTACCCATGATGCCTCGACCTGAGCATTTCAGTTGGGAAAACTGAGGGGAGCAGATAACAAAAATAGATCGATACATAAATATATCGAAATGGGCGGAGCGATGCCCATATCAGCACCTGATTTAAATTTAGATCAATTTGGCTACATTCTCACTTTCAAACATGCCATAACAACAGAAGAAAGGCCATAACCACAATACTTTGCTTCCACACGATGAAGCACATGAATAACGCTATCAATTACTTGTGTCCTTGGAGCCTGCACAATCTTACTTTGTCTTGTTTGGAAGCAAATGTAATCCATTTGGATTAGTCAGCTGCTTGTGCAATATAAATTTGGATTAGCCACCTGGTTGGAGATCCAAATTTTGATCAGCCAGCTGTTTGCGTGATCTAAAAATCGATCGCTGCCAGAATTTGACGCTGTGCAAAATAAATATTTAGATCGCAGTATCTGAATGAATGAAAGCCAAAATAAACTTGTCATAGTTTGCTGTTCATGTTCTGAGAACAGTTTAATGCTTTTCCTTGGCGCTCTTGTGGTTCTAACCTGAATTCATCACTTGGTAACTTCAATATTGGTATTTTAAGTTAGGTCTGCAAGCATGCCCTAATATGGACATAAACGATATATTTTGTATCTGCTCCCCTCAGTTTGCCCAACCGCTTTCCGACTTTGGCAACACTATCATACGTCCATACGCCTGTCGGGACAAATGTCGATCCGAAACGTCTCAACGCACATGTCAGTGACAGGACGGGCTCAACCTTCCTGTCGTGCCGTCTACCAGCATAAAATGTACAAATCGACTCACTCTTCAGTTCCCCTCACCGTGCGAGCGTCATGAGAACGAACGCACCCCGCCGACACCCGCCGCCTCGCTCGGCGTCGGGCGGGGTGCCGACACCCGCCTCGCCCGGCGTCGGATGCCCCGCAATCAGTGTTTATTTGACGCACCGAGAGCACCTGATACCCATGTGACAGACCCTGGTCCAACTCCCCGCCACGTGGTCTGTCTTCACAGAGCCGGTCTGCCGAGGCAGTCACTCTGTCAGACTACGCACGCGACCCGTGTCTCCGGGAGCCTCGCACAGCCGGTGTCTCCCTCGGTGTCGAATGATGAGGCATTGCCTCGCTGGAAGGACCTTCTCACTGGAGAACGATCGACTGATTGATAAAGTGGTCTACTTTTCCCCGGCTGGGTCATGTCCTCACTGGAAAATCGGCGTCCACACGGGAAAAGGCAGCGTTCTCTCAAAAGAGTGATGTCCTCATCGAAGAGGAATGTGTCCTCACTGGAAAGGATCGTGTCCTCACGGGAACAATCGTGTGCTCACTGGAGAGGATTGTCAGTCCTCACTGGAGAGGATTGTCAGTCCTCACTGGAGGGCCGTGTCCTCACGGGAACAATCGTGTCCGCACTGGAGAGGATTGTCAGTCCTCACTGGAGAGGATTGTCAGTCCTCACTGGAGAGCCGTGTCCTAACCGGAGAGTGGCGTGTCCTCACTGGAGAGGATTGTCAGTCCTCACTGGAGTGGCGTGTCCTCACTGGAAGGGTCTCATCTCCGTGACCTCATCATCAGAGTCCTCTGTAGCCAGCCGATGGTGACTGGGCCGGAAACTGAGCAGACTCCGCTCCACGATCCTGCCGGGTCACAGGTCAGGTCCAGAGGTCAGGTCAGAGGACAAATGTTAGGTCAGAGCCCGGAAACTGAGCAGACTCCGCTCCACGATCCTGCCGGGTCACAGGTCAGAGGTCAGAGGGCAGGTCAGAGGACAAATGTTAGGTCAGAGTCCGGAAACTGAGCAGACTCTGCTTCACAATCCTGCCGGGTCACGGGTCAAATGTCAGGTCAGAAGTCAGAGTCTGAGGACAGCAGTCAGAAGTTACCAGTCAGAAGTCAGCAGTCAGCAGTCCGCAGTCAGTAGTCAGTAGTCAGCAGTCAGTAGTCAGTAGTCAGAAGTCAGCAGTCAGCAGTCAGCGGTCAGCGGTCCGTCCCCATCGCATGACAACACACCCCGCTGGCAGTGAGCCACTGCCCCCCCCCCCCGCTCCTCCAGTCACGTGAGCCCCTGTATGTGTAATGTACATTGTACACGTGCACAGCGGGCCGGCACTGCCGCTGTAAAGGCTGCAGACACGGACGGATGGCCGAGCCGTGCGCAGGCTGACACGATCCGACGATAGCAGCGACTTTCACTGCTGTCTCTCGCATACAGTGGATGCAGCGCCCACAGATAGCATGTGTCGATAGAACAAACCCTCAGTATGGGTAGATAGAGAAGAGACCAGCGTATAGCAACACCCTGTAAACTGACAGCTGGACTAGTTGATCACTCTCTAGCTCCTCCATAAAGACAGCAGATTCCAGCAGAGATCAATGCTAATCTAACAATACGTATCAGCTCAGTCTGCTAGGCATTGATGCGAAATATGGAGTCTCTTCACATCCGAAACCATTCTCGGACCCGGAAACTCCATGATTAGCAGATACGACGGTCAGCGACACCATAGAAAATGTGGCTCACTGTATATATATATATATATCGCGAATCCACAATCAACCCAGCTCTGCCAACAAGACGAACATGACATGGCGGTCACCTATCAACGGGACAAGACGAACATGACATGACGGTCACCTATCAATGGGACAAGACGAACATGACATGACAGTCACCTATCAATGGGACAAGACGAACATGACATGACGGTCACCTATCAACAGGACAAGACGAACATGACATGACGGTCACCTATCAATGGGACAAGACGAACATGACATGACGGTCACCTATCAATGAGACAAGACGAACATGACATGACGGTCACCTATCAATGGGACAAGACGAACATGACCCATGACGGTCACCTATCAATGGGACAAGACGAACATGACATGA
The DNA here is from genome assembly GCA_036785665.1 of Chirona hameri. Lineage (NCBI taxonomy): Eukaryota > Metazoa > Arthropoda > Thecostraca > Balanomorpha > Balanidae > Chirona > Chirona hameri. Next base: position 49,355 of record JAXIVJ010006924.1, read on the forward strand.
CGGTCACCTATCAATGGGACAAGACGAACATGACATGACGGTCACCTATCAATGGGACAAGACGAACATGACATGACGGTCACCTATCAATGGGACAAGACGAACATGACATGACGGTCACCTATCAATGGGACAAGATGAACATGACATGACGGTCACCTATCAATGGGACAAGACCAACATGACATGACGGTCACCTATCAATGGGACGAGACGAACATGACATGACGGCCACCTATCAATGGGACAAAAACGCCCCGACAAACACTCTGCAATAAGCAACAGCACAGGACACCCGGACATAACGGAGAACAATGGAAACGTTGATAATGCTTATGATAAACAGCAACGGACAAAATGGAGCACACCAAATCGATTCTGCAATTGCGGGAAATCGTTGAAGCCCAGCGAACCCGACATTTCAGGACAGACAACAGTAGTACCGCCCACAATCCTGACGCATGGCCGCAGCGAAAGCGTGGAGAACTCCCAGCTGAAGCACACCCCTTACACGGGTCGAGCGGAGCTGCTGTAAGCTCCAAGGTCTAAAAAGCAGCGTTTGTACGAACTGCCGGTGACCGGTCCCTTATCCGCGCTTCCGTCTCCCAAATGTGGCTTCTTGGCCGCTTGGCCAGCCTTGCAGTGTGTTTGAAACTCTGTACGTCGATCGAGGTGAGCGAGAGTCGATCTCTGCTCGGACAAAGCAGATCCCTATCGAGCCGGCTTGCCCGCGACCCGGCATCCGGATAGAGCGCTGTAGATTCACGATGGAGCTGCAGAACCATGTATCGAGAAAATGTCTTCAACGAGAGAAGACTAAGTCGGTGTTTGTGTTCACATAAGAGTGCAACTGGTAATGATGTATATTGAGAAGCAGTCGTCTGACCGCTATCAAAAAAAAAACTGTTATCCAAAATAGCATACTTCAGGTCCACAAAGTGCACTGACCAATTATAGCCTATTCACATACAAAATGCAAGCTTCTCCGTCTCCATGCCACAATATGCGCATATGCATGTGCGATTGCATCTCTGTTGATTCAGCCAGCATCATTGCATCTGTTGACTCAATCGTATACAAGCAAATGTACAATGTGCTGGCATCACATCATCATTATGCATTCCTGTCCAATGTACATACACAACGTGCATGGATTCAGCACGTATTTCGGCAAACATTTCAGACACTACAGCAGGCACTGTCAGCACCTCTGTCAACAGCATAACCCTGCGGGCGGCATCAGACCAGGCAGACACGATCCGAGCACAGCCAGTAGCCTGACATAACCCTGCGGGCGGCATCAGACCAGGCAGACACCATGATCCGAGCACAGTCAGTAGCCTGACATAACCCTGCGGGCGGCATCAGACCAGGACAGCACCATCCTCCGAGCACAGCCAGTAGCCTGACATAACCCTGAGGGCGGCATCAGACCAGGCAGACACCATGATCCGAGCACAGCCAGTAGCCTGACATAACCCTGCGGGCGGCATCAGACCAGGCAGACACCATGATCAGAGCACAGCCAGTAGCCTGGCATAACCCTGCGGGCGGCATCAGACCAGGACAGCACCATGATCCGAGCACAGCCAGTAGCCTGACATAACCCTGCGGGCGGCATCAGACCAGGACAGCACCATGATCAGAGCACAGCCAGTAGCCTGACATAACCCTGCGGGCGGCATCAGACCAGGACAGCACCATGATCAGAGCACAGCCAGTAGCCTGACATAACCCTGCGGGCGGCATCAGACCAGGCAGACACGATCCGAGCACAGCCAGTAGCCTGACATAACCCTGCGGGCGGCATCAGACCAGGACAGCACCATCCTCCGAGCACAGTCAGTAGCCTGACATAACCCTGCGGGCGGCATCAGACCAGGACAGCACCATCCTCCGAGCACAGTCAGTAGCCTGACATAACCCTGCGGGCGGCATCAGACCAGAACAGCACCATGCTCCGAGCACAGCCAGTAGCCTGACATAACCCTGCGGGCGGCATCAGACCAGGACAGCACCATGCTCCGAGCACAGCCAGTAGCCTGGCATAACCCTGCGGGCGGCATCAGACCAGGCAGACACGATCAGAGCACAGCCAGTAGCCTGACATAACCCTGCGGGCGGCATCAGACCAGGACAGCACCATGATCAGAGCACAGCCAGTAGCCTGACATAACCCTGCGGGCGGCATCAGACCAGGACAGCACCACGATCCGAGCACAGCCAGTAGCCTGACATAACCCTGCGGGCGGCATCGGACCAGTACAGCACCACGATCAGAGCACAGTCAGTAGCCTGACATAACCCTGCGGGCGGCATCAGATCAGGACAGCACCATGCTCCGAGCACAGTCAGTAGCCTGGCATAACCCTGCGGGCGGCATCGGACCAGTACAGCACCACGATCAGAGCACAGTCAGTAGCCTGACATAACCCTGCGGGCAGCATCAGACCAGGACAGCACCACGATCAGAGCACAGCCAGTAGCCTGACATAACCCTGCGGGCGGCATCAGACCAGGACAGCACCATGATCCGAGCACAGCCAGTAGCCTGACATAACCCTGCGGGCGGCATCGGACCAGTACAGCACCACGATCAGAGCACAGTCAGTAGCCTGACATAACCCTGCGGGCGGCATCAGACCAGGACAGCACCACGATCAGAGCACAGCCAGTAGCCTGACATAACCCTGCGGGCGGCATCGGACCAGTACAGCACCACGATCAGAGCACAGTCAGTAGCCTGACATAACCCTGCAGCACAGCTAGTAGCCTGGCATAACCCTGCGGGCGGCATCAGACCAGGACAGCACCATGCTCCGAGCACAGCCAGTAGCCTGACATAACCCTGCGGGCGGCATCAGACCAGGCAGACACGATCAGAGCACAGTCAGTAGCCTGACATAACCCTGCGGGCGGCATCAGACCAGGACAGCACCATGCTCCGAGGACAGCCAGTAGCCTGACATAACCCTGCGGGCGGCATCAGACCAGGACAGCACCATGCTCCGAGCACAGCCAGTAGCCTGACATAACCCTGCGGGCGGCATCAGACCAGGCAGACACGATCAAAGCACAGTCAGTAGCCTGACATAACCCTGCGGGCGGCATCAGACCAGGACAGCACCATGCTCCGAGCACAGCCAGTAGCCTGACATAACCCTGCGGGCGGCATCAGACCAGGCAGACACGATCAAAGCACAGTCAGTAGCCTGACATAACCCTGCGGGCGGCATCAGACCAGGACAGCACCATGCTCCGAGCACAGCCAGTAGCCTGACATAACCCTGCGGGCGGCATCAGACTAGGACCGCACCATCCTCCGAGCACAGCCAGTAGCCTGACATAACCCTGCGGGCGGCATCAGACCAGGACAGCACCACGATCAGAGCACAGTCAGTAGCCTGACATAACCCTGCGGGCGGCATCAGACCAGGCAGACACCATGATCCGAGCACAGCCAGTAGCCTGACATAACCCTGCGGGCGGCATCAGACCAGTACAGCACCATGATCTGAGCAGTCAGTAGCCTGACATAACCCTGCGGGCGGCATCGGACCAGGACAGCACCATCCTCCGAGCACAGTCAGTAGCCTGACATAACCCTGCGGGCGGCATCAGACCAGGACAGCACCATCCTCCGAGCACAGTCAGTAGCCTGACATAACCCTGCGGGCGGCATCAGACCAGGACAGCACCATCCTCCGAGCACAGCCAGTAGCCTGACATAACCCTGCGGGCGGCATCAGACCAGGACAGCACCATGCTCCGAGCACAGCCAGTAGCCTGACATAACCCTGCGGGCGGCATCAGACCAGGCAGACACGATCCGAGCACAGCCAGTAGCCTGGCATAACCCTGCGGGCGGCATCAGACCAGGACAGCACCATCCTCCGAGCACAGCCAGTAGCCTGACATAACCCTGCGGGCGGCATCAGACCAGGCAGACATGATCAGAGCACAGCCGACCCCACACCGCGGACATCACAGCCAGTAGCCTGACCAGCCTGGCCTCGCCCGCGGCGGTCACTCACAGACTACCGGTCAATCTCCGCAGGGTCAATCTCCGCAGACTAAAGGTCACCGTCGGCCAGCAGGTGCTTCTCCTCGTCTTCCGTGAGCACAGACTCGCCGGCCGACCTGCTCCAGTACACACAGACCGGGTGTCACGTGCACAACACGCGTCAGTCCGGCCACTGGTGACGTCACATGGAGCCCGGGTACCGTTAGACTGCCTATGTTAGCATGCTGATCTAATGGGGATTGTGATAAAAAAGGCGTCCATCACCCGCTGGAAGCAGGCAAATGCAATTAAAAAACATACAATACAAACAAAATAGTGTATGGAAATAATACAGATTTCATAATAGCATGGCGAAACTAGAACATAAACAGGGGAAATGGAGCAGTTATTTTACAGGTAGAGACAGCTACAGAGGCATCACACCATACACACAACATAAGTCAAAAGGACACTGAAGATACAGGTCCCGGCTGGCGAATCTCGAGTCCCCTTCTTATTACCAGTCCAGTTAGTACCTGTAGTCCTTCCTTCTGCCGCCCGTCCGTCTGTCCGTCTGTCCCTCCGTCCATCGAACTGACCTGCTGAGGCTGGTGCTGGTCTGAACTGACCTGCTGAGGCTGGTGCTGGTCTGAACTGACCTGCTGAGGCTGGTGCTGGTCTGAACTGACCTGCTGAGGCTGGTGCTGGTCTGAACTGACCTGCTGAGGCTGGTGCTGGTCTGAACTGACCTGCTGAGGCTGGTGCTGGTCTGAACTGACCTGCTGAGGCTGGTGCTGGGCTGAACTGACCTGCTGAGGCTGGTGCTGGTCTGAACTGACCTGCTGAAGCTGGTGCTGGGCTGAACTGACCTGCTGAGGCTGGTGCTGGTCTGAACTGACCTGCTGAAGCTGGTGCTGGGCTGAACTGACCTGCTGAGGCTGGTGCTGGTCTGAACTGACCTGCTGAGGCTGGTGCTGGTCTGTTTCGGCATGCTGATGGTGATATCATCCAGGCCGCGGTGGACGGACACATTGTCGGCCGTGTCGTTCGCCATCGTACGCGCCTCCATCGCCTTCAGGTACTCCAGCGTCGCCAGCGTCTCGCGCGTCGGCTTACGGTATCTGCAGCAGCCGCCGAGGCGGAGGGGAGGGGCGGGGGGAGGGGCGGGGTCAGACGGGAGAGCAGCGGAGGAGGAGGGGAGGGGAAGGGCGGGTGAACACGGGTCAGACGGGAGATCAGCGGAGGAGGAGGGGAGGGGTAAACACGGGTCAGACGGGAGAGCAGCGGAGGGGAGGGGAGGGGCGGGGTGAACACGGTCAGACGGGAGAGCAGCGGAGGAGGAGGGGAGGGGTGAACACGGGTCAGACGGGAGAGCAGCGGAGGGGAGGGGATGGGCGGGGTGAACACGGGTCAGACGGGAGAGCAGCGGAGGAGGAGGGGAGGGGAGGGGTGAACACGGGTCAGACGGGAGAGCAGCGGAGGAGGAGGGGAGGGGTGAACACGGGTCAGACGGGAGAGCAGCGGAGGAGGAGGGGAGGGGAGGGGTGAACACGGGTCAGGCGGGAGAGCAGCGGAGGAGGAGGGGCGGGGGGGGGGGGTGAACACGGGTCAGACGGGAGAGCAGCGGAGGAGGAGGGGCGCGGGGGGGGGGGGGGGTGAACACGGGTCAGACGGGAGAGCAGGGGTGAACACGGGTCAGGCGGGAGAGCAGCGGAGGAGGAGGGGCGGGGGGGGGGGGGGGTGAACACGGGTCAGACGGGAGAGCAGCGGAGGGGAGGGGAGGGGCGGGGTGAACACGGGTCAGACGGTAGAGCAGCGGAGGGGAGGGGAGGGGCGGGGTGAACACGGGTCAGACGGTAGAGCAGCGGAGGGGAGGGGAGGGGCGGGGTGAACACGGGTCAGACGGGAGAGCAGCGGAGGAGGAGGGGCGGGGGGGGGGGGGGGGGGTGAACACGGGTCAGACGGGAGAGCAGCGGAGGGGAGGGGAGGGGCGGGGTGAACACGGGTCAGACGGTAGAGCAGCGGAGGGGAGGGGAGGGGCGGGGTGAACACGGGTCAGACGGGAGAGCAGCGGAGGAGGAGGGGAGGGGTGAACACGGGTCAGACGGGAGAGCAGCGGAGGAGGAGGGGAGGGGAGGGGTGAACACGGGTCAGGCGGGAGAGCAGCGGAGGAGGAGGGGCGGGGGGGGGGGGGGTGAACACGGGTCAGACGGGAGAGCAGCGGAGGAGGAGGGGAGGGGAGCGGTGAACACGGGTCAGGCGGGAGAGCAGCGGAGGAGGAGGGGAGGGGGGGGGGGGGGGGGGGGGGGGTGAACACGGGTCATACGGGAGAGCAGCGGAGGGGAGGGGAGGGGCGGGGGTGAACACGGGGCATACGGGAGAGCAGCGGAGGCGGAGGGGAGGGGCGGGGTGAACACGGGTCAGACGGTAGAGCAGCGGAGGGGAGGGGAGGGGCGGGGTGAACACGGGTCAGGCGGGAGAGCAGCGGAGGCGGAGGGGAGGGGCGGGGTGAACACGGGTCAGACGGGAGAGCAGCGGAGGGGAGGGGAGGGGCGGGGTGAACACGGGTCAGGCGGGAGAGCAGCGGAGGCGGAGGGGAGGGGCGGGGTGAACACGGGTCAGACGGGAGAGCAGCGGAGGGGAGGGGAGGGGCGGGGTGAACACGGGTCAGACGGGAGAGCAGCGGAGGGGAGGGGAGGGGCGGGGTGAACACGGGTCAGGCGGGAGAGCAGCGGAGGCGGAGGGGAGGGGCGGGGTGAACACGGATCAGACGGGAGAGCAGCGGAGGGGAGGGGAGGGGCGGGGTGAACACGGGTCAGGCGGGAGAGCAGCGGAGGCGGAGGGGAGGGGCGGGGTGAACACGGGTCAGACGGGAGAGCAGCGGAGGGGAGGGGAGGGGCGGGGTGAACACGGGGCAGACGGGAGAGCAGCGGAGGGGAGGAGAGGGGAGGGGCGGGGTGAACACGGGTCAGGCGGGAGAGCAGCGGAGGGGAGGGGAGGGGCGGGGTGAACACGGGTCAGGCGGGAGAGCAGCGGAGGGGAGGGGAGGGGCGGGGTGAACACGGGGCAGACGGGAGAGCAGCGGAGGGGAGGGGAGGGGCGGGGTGAATACGGGTCAGACGGGAGAGCAGCGGAGGGGAGGGGAGGGGATGGGTGAACACGGGTCAGACGGGAGAGCAGCGGAGGAGGAGGGGAGGGGCGGGGTGAACACGGGTCAGACGGGAGAGCAGCGGAGGGGAGGGGAGGGGCGGGGTGAACACGGGTCAGACGGGAGAGCAGCGGAGGGGAGGGGAGGGGATGGGTGAACACGGGTCAGACGGGAGAGCAGCGGAGGAGGAGGGGAGGGGCGGGGTGAACACGGGTCAGGCGGGAGAGCAGCGGAGGAGGAGGGGAGGGGTGAACACGGGTCAGACGGGAGAGCAGCGGAGGAGGAGGGGAGGGGAGGGGTGAACACGGGTCAGGCGGGAGAGCAGCGGAGGAGGGGCGGGGTGAACACGGGTCAGACGGGAGAGCAGCGGAGGCGGAGGGGAGGGGCGGGGTGAACACGGGTCAGACGGGAGAGCAGCGGAGGGGAGGGGAGGGGCGGGGTGAACACGGGTCAGACGGGAGAGCAGCGGAGGGGAGGGGAGGGGATGGGTGAACACGGGTCAGACGGGAGAGCAGCGGAGGAGGAGGGGAGGGGCGGGGTGAACACGGGTCAGACGGGAGAGCAGCGGAGGGGAGGGGAGGGGCGGGGTGAACACGGGTCAGACGGGAGAGCAGCGGAGGGGAGGGGAGGGGATGGGTGAACACGGGTCAGACGGGAGAGCAGCGGAGGAGGAGGGGAGGGGCGGGGTGAACACGGGTCAGGCGGGAGAGCAGCGGAGGAGGAGGGGAGGGGTGAACACGGGTCAGACGGGAGAGCAGCGGAGGAGGAGGGGAGGGGAGGGGTGAACACGGGTCAGGCGGGAGAGCAGCTGGAGGAGGAGGGCGGGGGGGGGGGGGGGTGAACACGGGTCAGACGGGAGAGCAGCGGAGGCGGAGGGGAGGGGCGGGGTGAACACGGGTCAGACGGGAGAGCAGCGGAGGAGGAGGGAGGGGCGGGGTGAACACGGGTCAGGCGGGAGAGCAGCGGAGTGAAAGGGAGGGAGGAGGGCGGGGTGAACACGGGTCAGACGGAGGAGCAGCGGAGGGGAGGAGAGGGGAGGGGCGGGGTGAACACGGGTCAGGCGGGAGAGCAGCGGAGGGGAGGGGAGGGGCGGGGTGAACACGGGGCAGACGGGAGAGCAGCGGAGGGGAGGGGAGGGGAGGGCGGGTGAACACGGGTCAGACGGAGGAGAGCAGCGGAGGCGGAGGGGAGGGGCGGGGGTGAACACGGGTCAGACGGTAGAGCAGCGGAGGGGAGGGGAGGGGCGGGGTGAACACGGGTCAGGCGGGAGAGCAGCGGAGGAGGAGGGGAGGGCGGGGTGAACACGGGTCAGACGGTAGAGCAGCGGAGGGGGAGGGAGGGGCGGGGTGAACAACGGGTCAGGCGGGAGAGCAGCGGAGGGGAGGGGAGGGGCGGGGTGAACACGGGTCAGACGGTGAGAGCAGCGGAGGGGAGGGGAGGGGCGGGGTGAACACGGGTCAGACGGAGAGCAGCGGAGGGAGGGGAGGGGCGGGTGAACACGGTCAGACGGGAGAGCAGCGGAGGGGAGGGGAGGGGCGGGTGTGAACACGGGTCAGGCGGGAGAGCAGCGGAGAGGAGGGGAGGGGCGGGGTGAACACGGGTCAGACGGGAGAGCAGCGGAGGGAGGGGAGGGGCGGGTGAACACGGGGCAGACGGGAGAGCAGCGGAGGAGGAGGGAGGGGCGGGGTGAACACGGTCAGACGGGAGAGCAGCGGAGGGGAGGGGAGGGGCGGGGTGAACACGGGGCAGACGGGAGAGCAGCGGAGGGGAGGGGAGGGGATGGGTGAACACGGGTCAGACGGGAGGAGCAGCGGAGGAGGAGGGGAGGGGTGAACACGGGTCAGACGGGAGAGCAGCGGAGGAGGAGGGAGAGGGAGGGGTGACACGGGTCAGGCGGGAGAGCAGCGGAGGAGGAGGGGAGGGGCGGGGTGAACACGGGTCAGACGGGAGAGCAGCGGAGGGGAGGGGAGGGGGCGGGGTGAACACGGGGCAGACGGGAGAGCAGCGGAGGGGGAGGGGAGGGGATGGGGTGAACACGGGTCAGACGGGAGGAGCAGCGGAGGAGGAGGGGAGGGGTGAACACGGGTCAGACGGAGAGCAGCGGAGGAGGAGGGGATGGGCGGGGTGAACACGGGTCAGACGGGAGAGCAGCGGAGGGGAGGGGAGGGGCGGGGTGAACACGGGTCAGACGGGAGAGCAGCGGAGGCGGGAGGGGAGGGGCGGGTGAACACGGGTCAGACGGGAGAGCAGCGGAGGGGAGGGGAGGGCGGGGTGAACCGGGTCAGACGGGAGAGAGAGCAGCGGAGGGGAGGGGAGGGCGGGGGTGAACTACGGGTAGCGGGAGAGCAGCGGAGGGAGGGAGGGGCGGGGTGACCGGGTCAGGCGGGAGAGAGCGGAGGGGAGGGGAGAGGGCGGGGTGAACACGGGGCAGACGGTGAGAGAGCAGCGGAGGAGGAGGGGAGGGGCGGGGTGAACACGGGTCAGGCGGGAGAGCAGCGGAGGCGGAGGGGAGGGGCGGGTGAACACGGGTCAGACGGGGAGAGCAGCGGAGGGGAGGGGAGGGCGGGGTGAACACGGGTCATACGGGAGATCAGCGGAGGAGGAGGGGAGGGGTAAACAGGGTCAGACGGAGGAGAGCAGCGGAGGGGGAGGGGAGGGGCGGGGGTGAACACGGGGTCATACGGGAGATCAGCGGAGGAGGAGGGAGGGGTAAACACGGGTCAGACGGGAGAGCAGCGGAGGAGAAGGGGCGGGGGGGGGGGGGGGAGTGAACACGGTCAGACGGAGAGCAGCGAGGAGGGGGGAGGGTGTGAACACGGGTCAGGCGGGAGAGCAGCGGAGGAGAAGGGGAGGGGATGGGCGGGGTGAACACGGGGTCAGGCGAGAGAGGACGGGTTAGGGTGGATGGCCGACATTCAAGAGGAAAGCTCCATAGTAGAAAACGAAGCAATGATGGTGAAATCATGCTCTCATTATACAGTTCGGTAAATGCAATGAGACACTATTATCGTGCCAGCGCACGGTTCGCCAGGGGCAGACTAGGAAGCTTTTTCATTTTTGTGAAGGGTAAACGTGGTCCACCTGGTCACGCACATCCTTTCTGAGTTCAGGACCACGAGCTATCCATCACTCGGGGTCGTGGCTCCACCGGTGCTCGAACCCTGGCTCCCCACGCGAGAGAGTCGAACAACTCGTCCATTACGGCCCCTAAAAGGCAAGCTGACAAGTGACTGCCACTGCTGCAGCCCAAATGTGCGTCAATATCGGCACGTGTCAACATGTGTCACATGATGATTGCCCCCCCCCCCCCTCACCACACACACACATACACACACCAATGAGTACTAAGTGTCTGTGTCCAGTGACTCACAGTTTGAGCAGCAGCGAGGAGCAGACCACCGATACAGAGCTGAGCGCCATGGCTGCAGAGCCCATCCAGGGCTGCAGCACCAGCCCCCAGGGCCGGAACACGCCGGCCGGCCAGCGGGATACCTGGCCGACAGAGAGAGGGGTACACAGCGGTCACCTCTGCACGCCCTCTGCACGGCGTACTGTCCAGAGGTGGTGCTGTAATCACGATCGCGAATTATTATCCTGCACCTTCCCCGGGTACGCTCACCAAAGGATTCACCAGGCGGAGGACTTTCTTTTTATTTGAGTGGCTAATTTAAAATCGGTCAACAGGGAGGATATTCGATGGCAAGTGACTAGCCATTATGCAGGTATCAAGTGACACAGTGTCATGTCACAACTAAAATGCTAAAGATACGCACCGACAAGGTTGTAGATGCTGGCGAATACGAAGTTCATTCGTATCCTCCTCACTGTCCTTCGTGAGAGAGTCCAGACCAGCCGATGACGTCCAGAAGGTCGTTCTGGAACCAGAAAAGACAGGCAAATACGTCTCTAACGTCCTACAACACAAAAATCAAGCATGTGATCGTAATATAATAACATCACTGAATGGCCTTTGTCAATGTGATCAAGTGGTGTTCAAAGCCAGCAGCTGAACCAGGTATACCAGGTAACCAGTATCCGTATAATGAAATCGTCTCCAGCCCCCACCAGCTACTGTGAACGGCAGTAACCGTGGTCGCAAGACAACGTGAACGATATCAGCAATCTGACGTACAACTCAATATTTAGCGCATCCCCATCATTTCTGTGAAACTCCCATCCCCTGCACGGCTGAACACAATGTATCCGTTACTAGGGCCCACTGACGACGACCACGACTCTTCCGGGTTCTCATGATGATGTTTGGGGGTTTAGGGGCGCTCCGACAACGAAGGTCACATGGCGCCCAATGGGTTCTCTCAGAACCGGGAGGACTCCTCAGAAGGACTTGTCCGGGTTGCCGTCCTTCTGGGGACTGTGGACCAGTCACGGCCACTGCTACTGCAGTACTAACCCTCATCAGGACGATGCTGGCCGCCTCCACGGCCACATCGGTCCCCGGACGAGATGGCGATGCCCACATCGGCCTGCGTCAGCGCCGGCGAGTCGTTGATGCCCGTCCCCCACCATGGCCACCCGTTGGCCCAGCGACTGGAGCTGCTGTATCTTCTTCACCTGAGACACGACAAGGAAGCACACGTTCAGAAGCAGGGTAGGTTCTGGAGGTCGACGATTGACAAAACTTCATACAAGCGCACGGAAATACCTTGAATCATTTTGTTTTTTGGACACCTTAAAACTTTGGGAGAGGATATTCAAGATCACCCGTTCCCTGACCAAGTGGTCCAGAGCAAACAGTCCACCCAGCACGGAAATAACGATACAATCCAAATCCGATTCGACCTCTCCCGTGATTTGGATAACATTTTAGCATGCCAAAATGCACCTCTGCACACCCCACTCACCTTATGCGAGGGCAGCACCTCGGCGAACACGCGCGCGATGCCCGCCTGTCGCGCGATGTGCCGCCGCCGTCTTCTTGGTTATCCCCGGTGAGCAGTATCACCTCCAGACCCATCCTCTTCAGCGTGTAGACGGCCAGGTGGGCCTCTGGTTTCACCGTGTCGGCCACAGCCAGCATGGCTACCAGCCGGCCGTCCACCGGCGCACAGGATGCCGTGTGACCGCGCTCCTCGTGTTCCCGCATCCCGGCGTCAGCTGCCATCGGCACCTCCAGCCCGTTCTGGACGCATCCACTCCCGGTTACCGATCAGAACCTGAGGGGGAGGGGAGGGGGAGGTCAGACAGGGGAACACAGTGTTACCGATCAGCTGCACCTGTTGGGGGTCAGCGAGGTTGATGGATAACAGGCACGCGGGACGCCTTATGCCATACTGTGCTAAGGTGATGGATGGCGGTGCAGCACCACACAGCCGACCGATAGCGATGTGTGAATGCGGGCTCCACACGGCGCCCAGTAAAGAATACCATTTAAAATATGTAGCAGGCGATGGTGTTTGGTGCAGGAAATAAAAGCATAGCTATTTACGATGAATCGCGTTGTCAGAAAGCAGCAGTAGCCCTTTCAGTTACGCCGTTAAAACACGGAGAATAATCCCTTTATATATGGTCCGTACGGTAACACGCAGAGAAAAACATTCGCTCTGTTTCTGCTTCAGAAGTTCTGAAGAAGTTTCTGTTATACGCGACTCAACGGAATATTCGAGGCCATTCCCACCGTTCATCTTCCGTCAATTCAACTTCGACTACCCGCGCTGCCTACCGATGTTGTACAGATGTGGAACGTGTCTGACCTTGTAATGGCGCTGCTGCTGGGGCGCGTCGAGGTCCACCAGGTCGTCGGGAGGGGGCTGATTCCCGCCCATCTCTGCAGGAACTCCACTGTGGCCTCGTTCAAAAGTTAGCGGGTTCTTACTGGCCGGCGGGGTACTGGTACCTGCAGGAGGCCGGGGTAAGGTGGTTAGTCAGTCGTACTGGGACCATACTGAACACATATGTACATATTTAACAATTAAACAACATTACATGTAGGCTCCATTCATAGATAAGTCTGTCACTAACATGACATTCCTCATGCGTTGACAGATCTGTACAGGCTCCAGGTTCCTCTTACGACCAGAGTATAGATGAGAAAACCAAACCTGTGTACAATGTTGCCTAACCCAGCCGTCGATCGGAACCAACCTCTCCCGCTTCCCTCACATTACTCACCCAGAGGGGCGGCGGGCCTTCCTCGAACCATACAATGTTTTACCTAACCCAGCCGTCGATCGGAACCAACCTCTCCCGCTTCCCTCACATTACTCACCCAGAGGGGCGGCGGCCTTCCTCGAACCATACAATGTTTGCCTAACCCAGCCGTCGATCGAACCAACCTCTCCCGCTTCCCTCACATTACTCACCCAGAGGGGGGGCCGGCGGGCCTTCCTCGAACCATACAATGTTTGCCTAACACCAGCCGTGGATCGGACCAACCTCTCACCGCCTTCCCTCACATCAACTCACCCAGAGGGGGGGCGGCGGGCCTTCTATTAAGCAGGTTCCGGACCGATTCAGGCCCGCTCCCCGGCCGCCTCCATCGCCTCGACGCTGGAGACGACGCAGCTGACGCCGGAGGAGCCCGGACACGGCCTGGAATCCGTCACACGAGCCGACCGCGTCCACCGACCAGCGTCGACTTGACGAACCGTACCACCGCTGTAACCAGCAGGCACGGAGATAACGACCGTCAGGCAAACGGCGTCACAACGGCGTCACAACGGCGACACAACGGCGTCACAACGGCGTCACAACGGCGTCACAACGGCGTCACACGGCGTCACAACGGCGTCACAACGGCGTCACAACGGCGTCACAACGGCGTCACAACGGCGTCACAACGGCGTCACAACGGCGTCACAACGGCGTCCACAACGGCGTCACAACGGCGTCACAACGGCGTCACAACGGCGTCACAACGGCGTCACAACGGCGTCACAACGGCGTCACAACGGCGTCACACGGCGTCACAACGCGTCAAAACGGCGTCACAACGGCGTCACAACGGCGTCACAACGGCGTCACAACGGCGGTCACAACGGCGTCACAACGGGTCAAACGGTCGACAACGGCGTCACAACGGCGTCACAACGCCAACGCGTCAACGCGTCACCAAAACGGCGTCACAACGGCGTCACAACGGCACAGGATGCCAGGCCCGGGCCGCGCCCGGGACATGAGGAATGGTAGCGATGACAGCACTAACT